>JARSSU010007597.1:0-10420 GCA_029619165.1 Eurosta solidaginis
TACCCAAAGGTTTCCCCAGATCAACTGCATCCAGGCCTAAAGCTTGCTTAGGCAGTAATAGCACGCAGGTTTGCCTAGGAGCGATCTGGGCCATGCACTCATCCATAGAAACTTGGGTGTATCAAGGGTCAGGTAAGAGGCTAAAAGTGGAGAAATAATAAGGTAATTTGGGATCTTTCTCAAGAAAGACCAAGAGCGTGGTGTAGTGGCCTTCACAAATTCATTAAACTATTTTTGCATTACGAGGTTTTATAAGTCAAGGTACCCTCGTAGCAGTTCAGGACGGACGATGGTCAAATACAAGGATTGAGGGAAACGAACATCGTCTCGCTAGGGCCTACTTTTCGGGGAGAACAACCACGCAGGGTTCCCTCCAGAGGGTGTTGTGACAGAAAACTGACGGAATATTGCAGCATGGGCAAAATTTACCCGTTTGATCATGGGATTTTGGCGAAGCATGAATGCGACACCACCGAGGTAGGGAACAGCACAGACACAATGCGCACGGGTGTGAGTCCGTTCTTGAATTTATTATTAGTAAATTACCTAAGCATAACAACGTGGGAATTCACCAAACCTTAATCACTAGGCCTATAGAAGCAAGTCCGGACATAACCCTGGGGTAACCCTGGGTATAACGATCTGGCTGAGGAGCTGGTCTCTGGCATGGGGGGTTTCCTTGAAACCCTCAATGTCGGACCATCTATTATCAGTTCGTCATCGGGGCCCTATTACCCTTAGAAGGACACCATTAAGGCGAAAAACTCAGGAACACAACACTGGGGCTAGGATTCAGGAATGAACAATACAGGGGGGGACAATCTTTTATTATTATAGATAGTAGGAACAGAAGACTAGAACAAGTTATATGGAAGTTAGAGACCAGAGTTAATATCTTCAACTCTTGCATTATTGAAGCGTTTTTAACTCTGGCTGTCTGAGAATCCAACTCGGGCCCAGGAAATAAAACCTCGGTGGCCCGAGGGGGGGAAACTCTCGGATATAATGAGGAAAACCGTGCGCTAAACTCTTCAAACCAGCGGACCCGCCCCGCCGCACGCGGGGAACGGTGACAATACACAACGAAATCTAACAACATATAACAAAGATATTAGAAAACCTAAAAGAAATAGTTCAGGAAATTTACTAGGGTATTTCGGAGGTGCAGAGGCGCGGACAAGGCTTCACAAAGCCCTAGCCAAGGACCCAAATGGAGACACGACTATCGTTAAGCTCCCCTGACTGGAACCTACTCAACGGACTGAGGAAAGAAAAGAGCCACGTGCCCTGCTTGCAGGCGCATTCCCGGAATCATTCCCTCGCGATACCTCAACGGAGGAGGCTCGAGAAGAGAGCCGGACAACCACACGATTGGAACCTTGCCAAAAGAAACTCTTCAACGATGGCACAAGTTAACATGCACGGCAGGAAAGTCTTTCCAGAGCTAAAAATTCGGGAAGTTGGATGGTATATATCCAGCCTTTTTGCAGTCAGGGCGAGGAATTGATCCCACACCTGGTCAGGACTATGAGGGATAGTCTCGCACTTGCATACCATCCCCACGGTGTGGAGAAGAGCAAAAGGGTCTTTATACCTAAGGATGGCTTAAAAAGGACTACTCCAACCTAGTCTTTAGGCCTGAAGCCTGACATCCTTTGCTTCAAAGCAATGGAGAGGATTGTTAGCCCACGAGATTAGATTCAAAGCATCAGCTTGTCCACAGAAATGCAAAGTGCGTTCGATGTGCGGGGAGTTACTCTATGCGCATTTTTGGATATATAGGGGGCGTTCCGACCAACACGAAACACGAAAGTGTGAATAGGGTACTCGAGAGAAGAGAGATACAACGTCCCAATCCGGTATGCGGAAAAACGTCCTTATGCGTACGGAGGATTGCCGAAAACCTCAAGTGGGGACGGTTTTACAGTAGAGATTAAAACAACGAAAGGATGTCCACAAAGGGGGCGTAGTCCTGTCACACCTGCTGTGGAGCCTGGTAAGTAGTGAACTTCTACAGAGGCCTCTCAGACAACGGAAATTCCGATTGTCAGGGGTACGCGGATGATATTGTTATCATGTTAAGGGCAAATTCTAGAGGCACCCTTTGCGACATAATGAAAAGGGCATTGAGGTTAACGAAGAATGGCGTATGAGGTAGGGCGAAAGCATCAAACCCCAACAGACATCCATTTGACCTTCCACCAGGAGAAGAAAACTGGAAGGGAATTAGGCAAAATCACAAGTGATGGAGTACGATGGAGTACACGTCTGAGGTGAAATACTTGGGAGCACGTTTGACCTAAGCTATTATGGAAGAAAACGTGACAAACACCATATCATAAGGCCACAAGGGCCATAATGCTGTGCAGACGATTGCAGGAAGAAATGGGATGCAGCCCAAAGATCTTAAGACGGATGCTACACTATGATAAGTGAGACATATCATAGTGTACGGAGACAGTGGAGGGGCATAAGAACAAACCATGTGACAGTGACAAAATCGCTCACGAAGCTTCAACGCTTAGCGTGTGTCTGCTTACGGGGAGCATGCGAACATGCCCGCCGGCCACAGCAATAGAAGTGCTGCTGAGTAACTCCCTAATATAATAATTTTGGAGCAGGCAGCAAGGTACTTTAGTTAAAATAGCTGAAGAGGGATGTGGGAAGAGGACAAGTGATACAGGACACGGAGCATGGCGAAGCTCCAAGAGCAGATTCCACTTATTCAAACTTTTTTTTTGTTCCCCCCCCCAAGAGATGATAAGAGGAAGATAATTAAGTTTGAGACCAGAAGCGCTTCCAAATAGAGGCTGGGAAAAATGTACGTGGGACACCTCCCAGGATTGAAGCCGATCACCAGGAAACACACTATAATAGGTACACGAGGCTCGAAGACACCGGAGTGACGGGCATAGTGGCGGGGATCTTCGGGCCCCGAAACCAAAATATCCCTACAATCGGAAATATCCTCCGAGCATCTTCCAAGCCGAAGTTGTCGCCAAAGCCGGTGTCTGCACGAGATTAAACTTTAAGGCGGAGGAATATAACGAGTCGTGGGAAAATCGCTATATACTCAGCGACAGTCAAGCTGCACCACAAGGATTATCTTCATTTGAGTTAAATCATCAAACGGTCCTTGAATACGTGGAATGAGGTTAATAACAATCTAACGGGACAGTCCGTCATTTGGTATCGAGCTTATAACACATACATTCCCAATAGTTACAACTAATTCTTGGCGTAAAGATCAGTGCCGGTTTGCCGCTGCTAATGCCATCATAGTATATGGTTTAAGCTCGGATACCAACACTAGGTGAGTCTTAATTTACTTTATTATGTAGATGAGGGTACCTAGGGGGAGCTCTACATGTATGAATGGTGAATAGGAGTGAGGAATGACCCGGAGTTATTTATTACTGCAGGTAAGGGGGATAGACGAGGTCCGGACCTGACACTGCCTGGTTTAGTAGAGAACTGAAAGGTCGGATATATGGTCTGGAGGTTTCTCAATGAGCCCTACTTCTCCGATCACCGTTATTTCTCAGACTTTCGCGGCGCGGACGAGTGGAGCAACGGAATAATCGTCTGCACCAGGTGTAGAAAGATATTTTGTAGGGAAAGCGCCATAAAAGTACTGGGACTTGTGTAGTTGTAAGGAAAGCTAGGCGAGGAGCTAGGGAGAGCTATGCCAGCGCGGCGCCTAGACCGTATTCCCGAAACTAGTCCGAAACTGCGCAGTTGACTTGCTGTATAGAAAACTTTCAACGGAACCCCTCGGAAGGCAAATAGCGCTCCTGCAAACTGATCCTTTCCATTGAAAACTTACAGATGGGAGGTTGTGACAATAGGGTCACAACAATAAAGAGGGCAAGCCGCCGAATGGGTGACCCTTCGGTAGTAGAAAAAGGCAATTACTAAATGGACGACCTAAGGGACGCGTGTCCATGACGTACTGGCGGCTCTTTCAGTATGAACTAAAACACACTGCAGAGCGCTGGAGGGGATGCGCGAGGAGAAGTCCAGGACGTTGGCGGACAAGTTGCCCACTCGGAAAGCGCACTTGGAGAGCTCTTAATGAAAGGTGCGTCTGGGAGATTTTAAATATGAAAGAAGGATATGGTAAAGCAACTCCAGACAGGGATTAGCATCGAATGGTACGTAAAGGCTATGATAGAAACCTCCCTTAAAACAGTCGACGCCTGAAAACCTAGTCAAGGGATGTTTTTAGCCACAAGGTTTATGTCAAATCACCTGAGGCAAAAAATACCTTTTTGGAGAATCCCGCCTGGCTCTGGGGGTCACATTGAGAGATGATGGTGGAGGACTGGTCGATGAGAAAAGCTAGCGAGGAGTCCATTGTATACAGCTTTATGGAAATTCAGAGCTTTTGCACCCGATGTGCCAGTTGCAGCAAGAGAGAGACATTCTTCAGAGTACAGCTAAATGGGCAATTATGCGTCGAGCAGTCGTTTGGCCATTCCCAAAGCACGTGTTGAAAGTCAAAAACCTGGGCTATAGGGTCGTTCAAGACCCTATAAATATCCGCCCGGATGGAATCATTCCTGCGCAACTTCAAAAGTCTTTAGGGATTTCCTGCCGATGGTTGGCCGTTCATCTACACTAACGCCTCAAGGCTTAACTTTTAATCCCGAAGTATTGGGCCACACACGGTTAGGGTTATCCTCATTCCGAAGGCCGGCAGAAGCTCTCGTGTACACCTAAGTTTTTTCAGCAATCAGGTCCTCGTTCGCTTTCTTCTTAGGGACAAATGCATTTGAGCAGTTGATTGACCTGTACACGCTACGGGGAAGGATACCTCGGCGGGGTTGATGCTGTTCGGCTTCACAACTTATACGTACGAAAGGTGCCAGATCGGAGGTCGATGTCGTAGGTGAGAGTCAGGGACGAGGAAAAAGCAGCCAATGTAATTCGAACCTCGATTGGGAAAAGATGTGACGCAAAAGTAATAGTATGGGTCCCTAGAACCACAAAAAAAATTTGTCTGAGTGCCTTTTCTAGACATCGAGGGGGGGCTTTTCATAATGGGTCTTTTGTCCCAAGAGCAATGTTAAGCCGCAAGTAAAGCTGGCTGCTCGCTGCAGTGTATTCCAAGCGGAAGTTGCTGCAGATTAAGGATTCGGGTGGATGAAAAGTGATCCATTGCTACTGCGGTTAGGGGAATTTAACATCTGTTCTGATTAGCCAAGCGGCTATCAAGGCCATTGTGCCTTGACCTCGTTTGCGATTGAGCATTGGTATTTTTAAAATTAAGATTATCTGCGGTCCCGGGTTCATAGTATATCTGGGCAACGGTCAACGCGGGATCTCTTAGCCCGCATGATACAACTGAACGGATGTAAATAGCGACCTGTAGGGCATTCTGGATTTTCCGCCGGCAGCAGCTCTGCACGGATGCTGACTCGATCCACTAGCTGGGCATCGAGTCAATCAAAAAAAACGTTGAGGCAGACGAGAAAGTGGATGGCTGGAGAGGGTCTGACCTGGGAAATAACCTGGATTCAACGAAAGGCCACCTATCCAATATACATGGGTGTTTTTGTGTTATTTTGACATGGGCACCCTATCTGCATGGTATCACCGCGATCATTGCGGTTCGCTACACAACCTAATATAAACTGGAACAGCTCCCATCCTTGCTGCAGCTGTATAGAGGATGATGAGTGGAGAAGCACCAAATCACTTTTCTGCTTGAACCTGTCAGCTTTTGCAAGAAAGTACTTAGGCGAAACAGTACTTTATTGGTAGCCGAACTCACTGATTTGGATCTCCGAGGATTTATCCCAAAGTCTTCTGACGACTCCGGTATCCTATCGGAGCTTCTAGCTGTTGCTACCCGACGATTCTCTAAGTAGCTAGATCTGATAGGAAGCCGTCACCATATTTTGCGGAAGTGTGTGGTATCACAACGGGACCTTCTTGTTTGTCCAAGTGGAAGCTTTCCTGTCGAGAAGCAACGCTATCACCCTAATTACCCGAATGCCTGAAATCATGTACAGCATCTAACAACAGGAGGGCCGCAAACTGGGGCTTGGCCTTCCCCCATGTGGGGATGGGGAATATAGGGATGCTTAATAAAATGGCAAGGAAAAGAGTATGTAGTGAAAAGTATAGGAAAATAATCTTTAAAATGGTTTTACTGGAATTCAAAAGGTATCAGAAAATTCTTCTTTTAAATTCAGTGGGTATTGATGTGTCTATGATGTTTGTGTTTCGCGATATTTAAAGCCTACGCATATTTTAATATTAAAATGCGTACTCTGGGATGGAACCAGCAGGACGCTAGGTGGAATATACGCTCCATTGATTTGGAAATATAGGCTCCATGACTTTGGCAACTAGAGAAGGGTCTCCTATCGCTGCTTGGGATGGTGCAGTGTTAACAATGATATGATTCATCGGATTATAAGGGACCATACGGCGATCGCCTCGCGGGACGGTAGATATTTTATTATGCAGGGATATTCTCCCAAAATCTATGTAATCTAATAATGGCATATTAACGACAAATTGTTAGCTGGGGGGCAAGCAGTACAAAACTCGGGACAAACCGGAAAGGAAAAAAAAAACTTAAACGGTCCTCTTCATAAAGAAAAATACAAACCGCCTTTAGGTATTACCGCCCCATATTTATAGTGAAAACTCCTCTGAATATTGACAAATAGCAGGAAGGTCGGGAAAATAATAAAGAAAGTAAAAAACCTGCATAGATTTGAAAATCGGGGGTTTCTTTCAAAGTAGTTACACGGAAATCTATACAGCCATTGTATGCTCATTAAACTGCAATATTATTCCTGGTTTGGAGGACGCCTTTCCTTACATAGACCCGCGAGCAAAAATGCTAACAAAAACGACCAGAGGAACTTGAGCTATGTATTAGGCAAGGTGTGTTGTATAAAGGTCTCTTGGACTGCACTCCAGAAAGAAAGGCAATTCAAAACACTATCCTGGAGAAGGGCAAACAACCTACCTACCGATACCACCTACACTGGATTGTTACTATGGTAAGGAAGCGACGTAACAGTCGTTTACGCAGATTGCCAATCTAGATGCCCAATAACCGGTGCGACAACCTATCGTATTCTGGATCTAATCAATAATAATCAACTGGAGTAATTCAATTGAAATGGTTAAAGGAAGTGGGTCAATATAATTACGATGTTTGAGGCAAACAACCTGTCGTCTGTAGAATCACGGAACGAGTATTCAAGTACTAATGGAATATACGGTGTGATCCTATATTATCGCTCACTGTGAGAAGGCGTTGAGGGGATGGACAGGTGGTAATCTTTCACTGGACTTAGGTGAGTACCAGAGAGATGCTTCCATCTGCACGTTCGGCAGCGTATATCAAATACGAAACAAGTTTGGACTATATCTACACGCACGCGCGATATAGCGGCGTAAATGTTGGGAGTATAGGCTCAGCACGAGACAGCTAAAGGACACTTTTATATTTATTATTTTCAGAGAGGACAGCCACGGGGGTGCTTGATAGGCCTTTTGGTGCTCATGTGTGGACAACATTACAGTCGATCCCATGAATGCCGCTGATGGGTCTCTAAGACTTTCAGTACCAGCTTTTAGTGTGGGTAAACATACCAGACGCCACAGGATTTCATCTTATATCTGGGAACTTTAATTACATTTACTGTTGACCTATGATCGCGTACCTTTTTTTTGTAATTATGCAAAGTGGGGTGCACGAGCCACGAACCCCTTATAATGGTAAAAAGAACAAATTGCGCTTCCTAGATAGCGAGGTCGGTCTTGGCGACCTCAAAAGAGTAGTGTCAATAGGAAAAATTGTGCTCACATCGGGGTACAACGTGCTGTCTACAATATGCTGTCAGTATTTTGATGTGTACCACGAAGCGTTAAAAAGAATCCAATGATAATATGCTATTTATTTACCCCTGCCTACATACGACAATAGAATCGGGTCAGCGATTTCTGGAGAACAATAAACATTTGGCACCGCTATGTTATGCGGCAGAGCGTGTTTAGACTAGCAAAGGTATTTGAGTGAACGAAAAAAGCGGGTAGTGCAGGACTATATTCTGGTAGTAGCGTAACGCTGGGGATTCTCGACCACTCTAGAGACGAGGGACAACGTTTGGTCGTTGGGATGTTCTCGGATCTCTCAACTACTTTTATAAGGATAGATATTGATGGCAGGAGGTATCCCAAGCTCACCATATAAAAACTGGGATCCATCTCTAATGTTGCGGCCAGGAATTACAGTGCACTCATTTTTATAAAGTACTCATGTTTGAACTTATACATACCTCCCTTCTCCGGGGGTTGTCTATCTCTTATGAAGTAATTAATGGCCAAAAAAATTAAGAGAAGTATATCGATGTGATTCGTACGTGACCATGCATGAGTGTCGCACACCCTGGGTGCTAGTAAACACTGTCTGTTGTGGTGAAATTCGGCAACAGGACGAGCAATATCTTTTACCCGTTAGCTTCGAAGTTTAAATAATAGGTCAGCCTTATAATCAAGAATAAGATATATTTACCATCTAATTGGAGACGGTAGACTGGACAAGAGACCGTCACGATATGCAAGAATATGTCGGCCCACCAAGCTCAAAGTGGTCTAATGTGCTGAGGTCCCATTTTCCCGAGCCTCCAGATGATTGAACGCATGTTTGTAACTATACCGTTGCACATTGGCGCCTGTGAACACCCCTAAAGTAAATATCTACCTTTGGGTATAATTCGTATCGTGACTTATTTTGCTGTGTTGCGGAAAATCAGTAACTTTGTAGCAAACCAAGAAGGGATATTTTAGATTTTACGTTCTGTTTCCGGTAGTGACAAGACTCAGAATGTACGGATACAGGGTTTGCTCAAAACACAATCGGGTCAACAGTTGCCCAGAGAAAATTTTTTTGGATTAAGATTTGGACACCCAGAGAAAACGAGAAGAATGATTTGTCATTTCATTAAAAAAAATAATAAGATAAGAAAAATTAAAAAATGAGTGAGCACATAGTGTGTGCGACGCCTCTTTCTTGGGGTCTATAATGACGTGTATTGTTAGAGTCAATACAATATAAGATAACTAATGATCTTTTGATAAGATAGCGTGGCACCTGCGCCACTTATTTTGATAATGCAACACGACTTGTTATCTAAGTAGTCACGTAATCGAAAAAGTCTACCAAATAATCGACTCAGGACGTAACTTGTTTCTTTTAAAGCGGCAATACTCTTAATAAACTAAATATCCGGTTTTGGGTGCGCACAATAACAAAAGGTTGCCTTCAAAAATACACATCGGTTGTAAAATTTTATATCAGGATTTTTATTTTTTTTAGAGTTTACAAGCCAAATATGTATTTGATTAATACAGTAAAAGTTATTGACCAAGTATGTTTCAAGAAATATTATTTGAGCCATAAGATTAAACAGCAACGAAGGTTTGAAAGGAAGAAAACTATAAAATCGTAGGGAAGTCCTTCCTAATTGCCCCTGCCAACTGATTGCGGATAGACATCACCTCCACGAACGGTGGCACTGCCCACATATGCTAAAAAAAGTTTGATCTTAGTAACACCGCTTTACAAATTTGTACCAAAAGCTCGATGACGTATAGATTCCTAAAAATTATAGACTCTGCATTTGAGAGGCCAATATAAGATGCCTCTCACAGCTATAAAATAAATTTTATAAAGACTTCCAGAGGAAATGCAATATACTGAAAGGCACTATCAGTCTTATAAAATTATTAAATTAAATTTTAAATCTGATTATATTGAAGATAAAAACAATAAACTATGTGACATAGACCATTCCATTTTCAAATAGCAACAGTAAAAAAATGATTAGCTCTATTTAATGGTTGTGTTAAAAAAGTCGAGACACTTATTCTATCTTAACATAGTCATATGTCACTGGAACATATATCTAACAAAGCAACCATTCCGTGAGCTATACGCATCTGTAAGATCTTTTATTTTTTCCATATCTTGGATAGATGATATGGACTGTGGATCCAGAAGAGATTAGCTAACATAGTTTTTGAAAATTATGTGTTCACTCTCGTTTTGTCTAAACACGTGATACTTTGCCGGTTTTCATACATTACTAATACTTATGTAGAGACCTGCGATAGATTCTTATAAGATGTTCGGTGAGCTTTCTTCAAGATGCCATTCTCTAATGGTAAAAACTGGGTACTCTATTAAATCTTGTCCAGTGCTAAAATTTTATGTGGTACCGTTGGTTTTCAAGTTCTTCTCAGGATACTTTTAATGACAACTCTGTAAAATTTTAGATGTGCATGATTCTCCAAATGTTGGATTCCAGACTAACTGTTTCATGGACGGTCTAAGAGGATGTTCTAGAATTACGTCCCATGAAAGAAAATAATAACTGTGGAAAAAGAATAG
>JARSSU010007598.1:0-33129 GCA_029619165.1 Eurosta solidaginis
GTTCGGTTCATATCTCGAGCACGCCTTAAGAAATCAATAGTTTCGCTGAAATGCAAAGTATGCGAAATCGGTGCTATAGAAAACGATTTAACACTCGGCGAAAGACACATTAAGACAGCACGTGCATGGACTGTCTGAACAAAGGTATGCCGAATGACACATACCTCTAAGATGTTGGCAAGTATCACTCAGGAAAAAACAAATCGTGCATCGAGAGGAGAATCGTCGAAGAATACTATAAAATCAATCACTCAGTGAAAAGAATCGAAAAAAGCGTGTATTCGTTGTGGCGGACCACATATTTTCGCGACAATGTACAGAAAAATTTATAGCTGTAAGTCGGAATGCCGCTATCCGACACACACACAGTTGCATCAGAACGAACACGGAAGCAGAGGGATCAAGACGGTGGCCAACATACGCTGAGCATCGGTAAGTGGAGGAGATCTGCCATATCATCGGAAACAAAGCTACAGCACACACCAAGGGAAAAATTTGGATACAAGCAAGTAAACTCTTTCTTTATATGTTTTGAATTGACAGGGCGACACCGTCGCAATGATGAGCAGACTCGATTACATCATGGTGCAAATTGGATTGGCGCATTGAGCACAACAACTACACGAACCGGACATAGACCTGGTCAGCTACACTGGAAATAATATCAAAGATATTCGTTTCGTGTATGTCAAAGTCGCTTCTAGAGGTAAAACGTATGAGCTACGATTATACATTGTCGGATCAAACGCCATCCATTATGGGGGCGTGGAGTGGTTATAAACTATGCCGTCGGACTGGAACAAAAGTTTTCTGGGCGCGCCTATACTCGCGAAATCGATGCAAAATATCTTTAGAGCATGAGGCACAAGTCTCCACGAGTGTTCGACACACATCAATGGGCAAGCTAGCCGGGTTGTAAGCACGTATTTACTTGAAACGTAACGTAATAGCAATTTCAAGAAAGCAACGCGACCAGCGCTTCATCATGCGAGCACTGAATCGAGAAAGAAATTGACGACTCGTACAAAATGGCGTATTTAAAAGTTCACACCAGCGAATGGGCAACACACCATTGTTCCAGTACCTAAAGAGTAACGACAAATTTCGAATTTGCGGCGATTCTAGATCACCATAGACCCTTGCATTCGTCATCGACGAACATCATTGCGTCTATCGAGATTGTTTCACAATGTCTGTGGTGAGAAATCACGGAGATCGACTCACAAAGCGTATCATTCAAATGGAAGTGCAGTAGAGATCAAAGGATTCTCACACTTCACCACATATGGACTATACCAGCAGACTAGTACTAATGTACGGAATTGCAACAGGGCCAGCAAATGGCAACGCGGATCGAGAACATTCTTAAAGTCATCGATGGTATTACGTTTTCTGGACGGCATCAACATTACAGTCAAAAGCACCAACGGTACCTTGCACCTTCAAAGTCTAGAAACGTACTACAACGCATGGAAAAACACACAGTAGGGCAAATTTCAATAAATGGACTTCATGACAGACGCGATCGCATATTGCGGTATAGATCGATCGTCACGGCATCACAAATAAATAAAAAAACATGGAGGCATATCACATATGAAAGAGCAACAACCACGGATGAGTACGTTCCTCTATCGCGTTTAGGTAAATTATTACGGCAGATATAACTACTCAACGACAAAGTGACATTCGTTTGGGATGACAATTATCTTAATACGTCAAACAAAAACATGTCATGTCTCAAGTTATTTAGTACATTATAATCCACGTACCTTTAGTACTGGCAACAGACGCAAACCAACCCTGTAGTGAGTGGGGGCGGTTTTATAAGCTCACATGTTGTTGTTGTTGTTTTGTGTAGCAATGATCGCCCCACCTATAGCCGCATTTTCACGACGTACGACCGACAATACAATCGCTTCCCAAGGCCAGTCGGTTCTGAATGTACCAGAGCGACTCGCGGATTTCTCGCGACCAAGACTGTCATTCAGTGTAACCCCAGTTAATTTGTTGCGTCTCCCACAAATTGTCATCCTCCCAGCAGCTCCTTGGCAGCAGGACTGCTCATATTCTCTTGCTCCGGGAAGGGGATATCGAATCCAATCCGGGTCCGTCTCCTCGAGCCCGGTCCTGAGAATGGTTTTGCTGCATGTGCCTGGAAAAGAATCTTTTAGGACGAGTCATACTCGTGTTCAGTGTGTCTCGTGTAAGGGATGTTGGCATCGGACAGTTGTTCTGGGCTTGTGACTCCAAACTCGCAGTACGTCCACGTAAATTTTATAAATCTTTGTGGCTCTTGCTGTCACGCCCAAGGGCGTCCCGTAGTCTACGCTTAGCTCCCACACCTACCTGCAGCAGCCGCCGCTGCTCAGCAGCCACAACAGTACCCGCTGCTCCGCACATCCTCGCGCCCCACGGCGCACAACAACTCAAACGGCTGCTACCACTCATAACTACTATCTTCGTAGTCGAGTCGGTAGCAATGCTGAGCATCAGCCCCTTCCCCCGTCTTCTCCCCCCTCTTTTCCGGCACGCAGCTCGTGTTGGTCAGGGAAACCAGACCTTTAGTCCCTACCTCCGTTTGCACGTTTGCCAGCACACGAATATAGACGTTGCGACATCCGCCCATGCGGCTCCTGCCTTGGGTGGTACCCACATTCCTAGATGTTCTGGTCTCCGCGACGGCAGCCCCCCGACGGGTTTCATCTGCGCTATGTGCCAGGTTGCAAACCAAATCATCCGGGTACCCCAATGCTGCCCAAGGACGCCCAGTCCCAGGGCCACAACAGCATTGCGTCCCAGCCTTCCTCACCCAGGCGTAGTCACCCGTCCTTACCCCCAGATTGGCGACGTCCCCCTATGCACTTCAGAATTCTGCAGTTTAACCTGTAATGGACTAACTGTGGAGATGACGGAGATAGTCGATTTCATGAAGCGCGCATAACATATTCCGCATTGCTGCGATTCAAGAGACTAACACTCACAGCGAGATCTGCATTGCAGACCTGCTCTGGGTATGATTTCCACAGAAAAGATCGCGAGAGCGGAAATGGAGGTGGCCTCGCGTTTATCATACACCACTCTGTGCAATACTATATATTTTGATCCTGGCATCGACCGCAGGGACAATGTCTTAGAACGTCAAGGTCTATCTGTCCGGTCAGGGCGATGCAAACCTAGAAATCATCAACATCTACATCCCTCCTGCCACCTGTTGCCCCAGTGGATACCGCCCTAATATCAGCGCTTACTCACTGGCAAACATGGCAGTATCTTAGGCGATTTCAATGCCCATCACGATCTATGGCATTCAAATTTGCGGGCGGACAGTAGGGGGGCGATGTTGGCGGATCAAATAGAAGAAACGACGTTCTGTACAATAAACGGAGACGCCCCCACACTTATGGTAGGAAGCTGTCA
The DNA here is from genome assembly GCA_029619165.1 of Eurosta solidaginis. NCBI lineage: Eukaryota > Metazoa > Arthropoda > Insecta > Diptera > Tephritidae > Eurosta > Eurosta solidaginis. The sequence continues at coordinate 3,421 of JARSSU010007598.1, forward strand.
CAGTTCGCCAGATATCTCAATCGTGAGCGCAGACTCGTAAACTGCGTCAACTGGCAGCCAATGTAACATTGGCATCCGACACCGTGCCTCATACTATTTCATAAACTTCAAAAAAGGAAAAGTGGGACGAATATAATCTTTTACAGACAACCTCTCTGTTCTGCCCTCCTTCCCGACTGATGCCCGCCAAGGAGCGTGCCTTCCGCAAGGTCATTGAATCCGCCTCGGCCACGTTTCATTCCCGCCGAGAGAATTCCCGAAATTCGGGCCCACTTCCCGCGGAGGCCGACAAACTTAGCGAGAGAACGTGACCTTATAAGACAGCTTGAGTCCAGCGATCCCAAATAAGGGATATAAACCAACGCATCAGATTGCTTGTGGATGAACACAGCGGCGAAATGGGAGAAGCACCTAGAGGTTGTAACCTCTACCGGCGTGTGTATAACTTTGGTCCACCGTAAAGTCCTATCGAATCCGTTTAAGCACAAAGACAAGTTTCCATCGCCTTTGGCGATAAAAGTGCTGTCGGATGAGAAAAATTCGCTCGCGCTTTCTGCCGACAATATATAATGAATTCTACGGTCGACAAGATAGACGGTGGGCCACAGACACGCACATAACACAAATTCAGCGCGTCACCAATCACCATCACCGTAAAGAGGTTGGACGCTATTGGTCACGCTAAACCATCCAAAGCAGTGGGCCCAGACGGCTGCCATGCCGATGCTTAAAAGCCTAGGAAATAGGGTTTCAAATATTTAGCGCATGTCTTCAACCTGTCTCTTTCCACTTTTGTCATACCCGAAATGGAAAATGGCCAAGGTGGTCCCGCTACTAATCATTTGGAAACCAGCTAACATAGACAGTCGTATCGTCGCGATATCTCTCCTATCGCAGTAGCAAGACGCGTGAAGCCATTTTGCGCCCTATTTCCAAGCATTTACACCTAGCTGTCATCAGCCTGGCTTCCAGAAACTCCATGAGCACTACCACCTGCGCTAATGCCATAGCACGCAGATATAATTGCGGTTTAAAATCAAAACCGCATAGGCACAGTACTCGTAGCGCTATGAACTGTCAAAGCTTTTGATACTGTACAATGTGGGCTCTTTCTTTTCTTTTTTTTTTTTTTTTCGCATTCCCAAGGCAGTCGGTTTCTATGTAGGCCTGGGGGAAGGACGAGGGGGTACAAGGAGGGGGGGGGGGGTGGGGGGGGGGGGGGGGGGGGGGGGGGGGGGGGGTGGGGGGGGGGTGGGGGGGTTGTTGGGTGGTTTTGGGGTGGGTGTTGTGGGGGGGGTGGTTTGTGTGGGGGGGGGTGGTTTGGGGGTTTGGGTGGTGTTTTGTGGTGGGGTGGTGTTGTTGGGGTGTGTTGTGTTTGTGTGTGGGTGTTTTTTGGGTTGGGGGTGTTCGTCATCAGTGTTAGACCGCGTTATTTATATTTGCGTTTCTGTCTCACATATAATTTCATTCCTCTCGTTTCAGCTCCATTTGCTAGGCTGAGGATTTTGCTCCATTAGGTGTCTTGTGCTTGCGGTTGTTCCGTGAATGTGTGGGTGATCGATATCTCAAGTCTTCGTGTAGCCGATCTCGCTGATCCTGTGCTTCTTCGGTGTCGCTGATGGCATTTAGCGACGGATAAGGTAATAGTGATCATATGGTGTTTTACTGTGACAAAGCATGCTGTGCTCGGAAAAGCAGTGATCTAGGTGTTAGATCTGTGTCTATGCTGACTACTGATGGTCAGTGTGTGCTACGTGTAATAGGTGCTGTGTCTGTTAGACATCTATATATAGTAGCATCGGACACAGGTGGTCGTGTAGCTCTGGAGCCATTGTGTATCCCAAACGCGTACGTCCGACGTAACGTTTTATACAATCGTCATTTGTTGTGTAGCTCCGTTGCTGTTCCTGAGTTTCCAGGCATTAGTGAGAGGGATCTGCCCAAGGCGCTGTCCCGCTACGATTAACTTACGCCTCAGGCGCTGCACGGGTTCATCGCGCAAAAAACATGTGTCAGGTCTGGAACCCAAATCATCCGGGTACCCCAATGCTTGCCCAAGGACACCAGTCCCAGGGCCACAACAGCAATGCGTCCTGCCTTCCTCAACCCAGCGTAGGCACCCGTCCTTACCCCAGAGTGGCGACCTCTCCCCCCATGCACTATTCAGAATTCTGCCGTTTAACTGTATGTCCTAACTGGGAAGATTACGGAGATAAGTGGATTCATGAGCGGCACACATCCGCATTGCTGCGATTCAAGAGACTAAACTCACAGCACGATCTGCATTGCAGACCTGCTCTGGGTATAATGTCCACAGAAAAGATCTGCGAGAGCGGAATGGAGGCGGCCTCGCGTATAATACACCACTCTGGCAATATTATATATTGATCCTGGCATCGACCGCAGGGACCCTGTCTAGAACGTCAAGGCTATCTGTCCGGTCAGGCGATGCAAACCTAGAAATCATCAACATCACTACATCGCACTGTTGCCCAGTGGATACCGCCTAATATCAGAGCCTTACTCACTAGGCAACAATGGCATATCTTAGGCGATTTCAATCGCCCATCACGATCTATGGCATTCAACTTGCGGGCGGACAGTAGGGGTGAGATGTTGGCGGATCAAATAGAAGAAACGACGTTCTGCACAATAAACGGAGACGCCCCCACTCGTATGGTAGGAAGCTGTCACAGTCGCCAGATATCTCAATCGTGAGCGCAGAACTCGTAAACTGCGTCAACTGGCAGCCGATGGTAACATTGGCATCCGACCACCTGCCTATACTTATTTCGCTCGAGCGTACCGCCGACTTCATCGTCGCCGAAAAGGGATATAAACCAACGCATCAGATTGCTTGTGGATGAACACAAGCGGGCGAAATGGGAGAAGCACCTAAGAGGTTGTAACCTCTACCGGTGTGGGTAAACTTTGGTCCACCGTAAAGTCCCTATCGAATCCGACTAAGCACAAAGACAAAATTTCCATCGCCTTTGGCGACAAAGTGCTGTCGGATGCGAAAAAATGCGCGAGCGCTTTCTGCCGATAATATATAATGCATTCTACGGTCGACAAAGATAGACGGAGGGCCAACAGACACGCACATAAACACAAATTCAGCGCGTCACCAATCACCATCACCGCTAAAGAGGTTGAGGACGCCATTGGTCGCGCTAAACCATTCAAAGCAGTGGACCCAGACGGCATAGCCATGCCGATGCTTAAAAGCCTAGGGAAAGAGGGTTTCAAATATTTAACGCAGGTCTTCAACCTGTCTCTTTCCACCTTTGTCATACCCGAGAAATGGAAAATGGCCAAGGTGGACCCGCTACTAAAGCCTGGTAAACCAGCTAACGTAGGAGATTCGTATCGTCCGATATCTCTCCTATCGCCAGTGGTAAAGACGCTCGAAGCCATTTTGCTCCCTTATTTCCAAGCAAATTTGCAGCTAGCCTCTCATCAGCATGGCTTCAGAAAACTCCATAGCACTACCTCCGCGCTAAATGCCATTAGCACCCAGATAAATTGCGGTTTAAATCAAAACCCCCACCATAGAACAGTACTCGTAGCGCTAGACCTATCAAAAGCCTTTGATACTATCAACCATGGCTCGTTACTGCAAGACCTGGAAGGGTCTACCCTTCCCCCATGTCTTAAAAGGTGGACCGCAAATTATCTGGGTGGTCGGCAGGCATCGGTGCAATTTAGAAACGAAACATCAAAACCAAGGAGAATTAAACAAGGGGTGCCACAGGGTGGTGTCCTATCCCCACTTTTGTTTAATTTCTACATATCTAAGCTACCTTCACCACCGGAAGGAGTCACAATCGTTTCCTACGGCGATGACTGCACAGTAATGGCCACAGGCCCAGGCCCACAGATCGATGAGCTATGTAATAAAATAAACGGCTACCTCCCTGATCTCTCCAGTTTTTTCGCCTCGCGAAACCTGGCATTATCACCGACTAAATCTTCCGCGACCTTATTTACAACATGGGCGTCCCAAATGTCGACCATTTTGAACATCCACGTCGATGGCACTACGCTACCGACTGTCCTACACCCCAAAATCTTGGGTGTGACGTTTGATCAGGATCTACATTTTGGTGAGCACGCAGCCGCAATTGTTCCGAGAATTCAGAGCCGTAACAAAATCCTCAAATCCCTTGCTGGCAGTACCTGGGGAAAAGATAAAGAAACGCCCATGACTGCATACAAAGCAATTAGCCAGCCGATTACGTGCTACGCGTCACCCATATGGTCGCCTAGCCTAAAAATTACCCACAGGAAGAAGCTACAGGCCTGCCAAAATACTGCTCTCAGAATTGCCACGGGCTGTCTTCTTATGTCCCCAGAACACCATCTGCATAATGAGGCGAGAATACTCCCCATCAGGGAGAGAAATGAGATGCTGACCAAACAGTTCCTGTTAAATACCCAGAAACCTGGGCATCCCAACAGACATCTGATTGATGAGCCAGCACCGCCTATGGGCTTAAGTAGTCATCTCCGTAAGCATTTTGAGGAAATACGGCACCTGAGAACCCAGCTGAAGCGAAAAAACACAAGCAGGTCCTTGGTGAACTCCACAAACAGGCGTCGGACCTTTATGCCGGGAATTGCCCGGTGAATCCAGTACTCAAAGAAAAGTATCCAAAACTCGCGGAAGAGGAACGCATACTCCCCAGGGAAACGCGAGTCACTCTGGCTCAACTTCGTTCTGGATACTGTAACAGGTTAAACTCTTACCTATCCAGAACAACCCCGACATACAAAATGTATGCCCCGCTAGCAATGTGTCCTCTCATGACACCAACCATCTCTTTAATTGTAATGTGGAACCAACGCCTCTAACACCCCTTTCCTTATGGTCCACCCCTGTTGAAAAACAACTGCAAGACCTGGAAGGGTCTACCCTTCCCCCATTTTTTAAAAGGTGGACCGGAATTATCTGGGTGGTCGGCAGGCATCGGTGCAATTTAGAAACGAAACATTAAAACCACTTTTGTTTAGTTTCTACATATCTAAGATACCTTCACCACCGGAAGGAGTCACAATCGTTTCTTACGCCGATGACTGCACAATAATGGCCACAGGCCCAGGCCCACAGATCGATGAGCTATGCAATAGAATAAACGGCTACCTCCCTGATCTCTCCAGTTTTTTCGCCTCACGAAACCTGTCATTATCATCGACTAAATCTTCCGCGACCTTATTTACAACATGGATGTCCCAAATGTCGACTATTTTGAACATCCACGGTGATGGCACTACGCTACCGACTGTCCTACACTCCAAAATCTTGGGGTGACGTTTGATCAGGATCTACATTTTGGTGAGCATGCAGCCGCAATTGTTCCGAGAATTCAAAGCCGTAACAAAATCCTCAAATCCCCCGCTGGCAGTACTTGGGGAAAAGATAAAGAAACGCTCATGACTACAAACAAAGCAATTAGCCAGCCGATTACGTGCTGCGCGTCACCCATATGGTCGCCAAGCCTAAAAATTACCCACTGGAAGAAGCTACAGGCCTGCCAAAATACTGCTCTCAGAATCGCCACGGGATGTCTTCTTATGTCCCCAGAACACCATCTGCATAATGAGGCGAGAATACTCCCCATCAGGGAGAGAAAGAGATGCTGACCAAACAGTTCCTGTTGAATACCCAGAAACCTGAGCATCCCAACAGACATCTGATTGATGAGCCAGCACCGCCTAGGGGCTTAAGGAGTCATCTCCGTAAGCATTTTGAGGAAATACGGCACCCAGCCGTATGAAGCGAAAAAACACAAGCAGGTCCTTGGTGAACTCCACAAACAGGCGTCGGACCTTTATGCCGGGAATTGCCCGGTGAATCCCAGTACTCAAAGAAAAGTATCCAAAACTCGCGGAAGAGGAACGCGTACTCCCCAGGGAAACGCGTGTCACTCTTGCTCAACCTCGTTCTGGATACTGTAACAGGTTAAACTCTTACCTATCCAGAATCAACCCCGACATACAAAATGTATGCCCCGCTTGAAATGTGTCCCCACATGACACCAACCATCTCTTTAATTGTAATGTGGAACCAACGCCTCTAACACCCCTTTCATTATGGTCCACCCCTGTTGAAACAGAAAGTTTCCTTGGACTCCCGTTAGAGGATATTGATGACAATTTGTGATCGGTCGCGGCTGTTAGGTGGGGCGAAGCACTGCTACAACAACAACAACAACCAATACAATTCGCCAAGCAAACTCTGACAGCTACGCAACAACGTTACAGCCAGTTCGACAAAGAGGCATATGCTATAGTGTACGGCGTAAAGAAATTCTACCAGTACGTCTATGCCAGACACTTCATTCTACAATGTGATAACAAACCAGTTACACAGATTTTTCACCACAAAAGGGTCTCCCTATATTATCAGCAATAGGGATGCAACATTACGCAATTTTTTTGTCTTCGTTCGACTACGAAATCAAGTACCGAAAATCAGCCGAGCATAGCAATGCGGACGCATTCTGCCGGTTACCACGAGCACAATCGGTAGCAACAATTTCCGAAATTGATATTATAGAATTAAACTGCATACATAATATGCCTGTCACAGTGGACGATTTGGCTAGAGCTATAAAAGATGACAAAATAGTAAGCAAACTTGTGCTGGGACTAGAAACAGGAAAACCAGTTGCTAAAGAACACCGATTTGGAATAGACCAAGAGGAATTTGCACTTCAAGAAGGATGTTTGTTGAGGGGGACACGCGTTTACATTCCACCACTACTGAGGAAAGCTGTGCTTGAGGAACTACATCAGGCACATTTTGGTACATCAAAAATGAAAACACTGGCACGTAGCTACATTTGGTGGCCTGGGTTAGATTCGGATGTTGAAAACATCACTCTAAACTGTAGCCCATGCCAACAAAATCGGAAAAATCCTAGCAAAACTTCAGCACACGTTTGGGATCCACCATCAAGTGTCTTTGAAAGAGTTCACATCGATTTTGCAGGACTGTTTATGGGGAAGTATTTCTTCATTCTGGTAGACGCATACAGCAAATGGCCAGAATACATATAATGAATAATATCACAACACAGTCGACAAAGTTTGCCGCCAAATTTTCGCAACGTTTGGAATTCCAAAAGTATTAGTCAGCGACAACGGGACACAAATCACGTCGAATGCGTTTAGTCAATTTTTGCGAAGCAATGGTATTACACATAAACGAAGTGCACCATTTCATCCGGCGACAAACGGACAGACCGAGAGGTATGTGCAGACGCTGAAAGATAAGCTCAAAGCTATGCACAGCAGTACGAAAGACATAGACACAAAATTGGCACAATCCGTCGTACCGTCGAATGGTAAATACATCCACGGGCGTATCACCAGCACAGCGAATGTTTAACAGGCAGATTCGTTCAAGATTGGATTTGCTATTGCCAGTAGCACAAGAAGATCGAGAAAAACAAATTAAACCGGCGAGTCGGAAGTTGTACGAAGGGGAACGTGTATCGGTGCGAGATTAATACGATAAAAAATATCAATTTGGTCGTATTCTCAGAAAACTTGGGGAATTGCACAATAACGTTCTCTTGGATGACGGCAGAATATGGAAACGACACATCAACCAAATTCATCGAATCGGCGACAGTATTCCCGAACACAGAAATGATCATTATGGTGAGCTACCAGATGAAGAAATCGCTATCTCAAAGACCATCGTTTCCAACCACGGCTCAAGACACCAATACTCAAGCTGAGGTAGAAGAACCACCGACATCGTCAGAAAATGAAAGTACTACTGAGGAGCAGACAGTATCGGAGCCCAGACGGTCGCAACGTCAGCGCGTCCCAAAACAACGTCTAACGTACGATGAAAATTTTCAGCCCTACGAAGAATAGATAAACTGAAAGCTACACTCATCTCAACGTAATTTAGAAGTTTTCTTCTCTGAGGGGGGAAAGTTGTTATAAATACACCTACATACTAGCCTTAAGTATTAAACTCGATACTATTAATAAGCATAATAATCGATACTAGCATTGAACTGTTATCTCTATTATTGAAAAAAACTAAGTGATTCTACAGCATTACAACACTAAACCAAGAATAATTAAACAGGGGGTGCCACAGGGTGTTGTCCTATCCCCAATTTTGTTTAACTTCTACATATCAAATCTACCTTCGCCACCAGAAGGAGTCACTATCGTTTATTACGCCGATGACTGCACAATAATGGTCACAGGCCCAGGCCCACAGATCGAGCTCTGCAACAAAATAAACGGCTACCTCCCTTCGCGAAACCTGACATTATGACCGACTAAATCATCGGCGACCTTATTTACAACATGGACATCCCAAATTTCGACCACTACGCTACCGGCTGTCTTACACCCCAAAATCTTGGGTGTGAAGTTTGATCAGGATCTACATTTTGGTGAGCATGCAGCTCAGCCGAAAATCCGGAGCCTAATAAAATCCTCAAATCTCATGCTGGCAGTACTTGGGCAAAAAGATAAAATAAACGGTACAATTTAGAAATGAAACATCAAAACCAAGAAGAATTAAACGGAGGGTGCCACAGGGTGGTGTCCTATCCCCACTTTTGTTTAATTTCTACATATCTAAGCTACCTTCGCCACCAAAAGGAGTTACTATCGTTTCCTACACCGATGACTGCACATTAATGGCCACAGGCCCAGGGATCGATGAGCTTTGCAACAGAATAAACGGCTACCTCCCTGATCTCTCGCAGTTTTTTCGCCTCGCGAAAGCTGGCATTATCACCGACTAAATCCTTCGCGACCTTATTTACAACATGGATGTCCCAAATGTCGACCATTTTGAACATCCACGTCGATGGCACTACGCTACCGACATTCCTACACCCCAAAATTTTGGGTGTGACGTTTGATCAGGATCTACATTTTGGTGAGCACGCAGCCGCAATTGTACCGAAAATCCAGAGCCGTAATAAAACCCTCAAATCCCTTGCTGGCAGTACTTGGGGAAAAGACAAAGAAACGCTCATTACCACTTACAAAGCAATTGGCCAGCCGATTGCATGCTACGCGTCCTCTATATGGTCGGCAAGCCTAAAAATAACCCACTGGAATAAGCTACAGGCCTGCCAAAATACTGCGCTTAGAACTGCCACGGGCTCTCTTCTTATGTCCCCAGAACACTATCTACATAATGAGGCGAGAATACTCCCCATCAGGGAGAGAAATGAGATGCTAAACAAACAGTTCCTGTTGAATACCCAGAAAACCTGGGCAACCCAACAGACATCTGATTGATGAGCCAACACCGCCTAGGGACCTAAGAAGTCATCTCCGTAAGCATTTTGAGGAAATACGGCACCTGAGAACTCAGCCGTATGAACAAAAAAATACAAGCAGGTCCTTGGTGAACTCCACAAACAGGCGTCGGACCTTTATGCCAGGAATTGACCGGTGAATCCAGTACTCAGGCAATAGTACCCAAAACTTGCGGAAGAGGAACGCATACTCCCCAGGGAAACGCGATTCACTCTGGCTCAACTTCGTTCTGGATACTGTAACAGGTTAAACTCTTACCTATCCAGATTCAACCCCCACATACAAAATGTATGCCCCGCTTGCATTGTGTCCCCACATGACACCAACCATCTCTTTAATTGTAATGTGGAACCAACGCCTCTAACACCCCTTTCATTATGGTCCACCCCTGTTGAAACAGCAAGTTTCCTTGGACTCCCGTTAGAGGATATTGATGACAATTTGTGATCGGTCGCGCTTTTAGGTGGGGCGAAACATTGCTACAACCCACTTACAAAGCAATTGACCAGCCGATTGCATTCTACCGATATAGTCGCCAAGCCTAAAGACTACTCACTGGAAGAAGCTCAGGCCTGCCAAAATACTGCCTTCAGAACCGCCACGGGTTATCTTCTTATGTCCCCAGAACACCATCTACATAATGAGGCGAGAATACTCCCCATTAGGGAGAGAAATGAAATGCTAACCAAACAGTTCCTGTTGAATACCCAGAATCCTGGGCATCCCAACAGACATCTGATTGATGAGTCAACAAAATAAAATTTGAAAGATAAAGCGAAGAATGATAAATTAGAGGAATGAGGGATCTAAGAAAAAGGAAGAAGAGGTAGAGGGTGTAAAAAGAAGGGGAGGGATAAGGAATTATAAAGGGTAAGAATGAGAAAAATTTGGAGATACATTTTGTAGAAGATCAATAAAATCTTATTTTAAGCGTCGAACCAATAAAACTCGATATTACGATCTTCACTTTCTCACGTTTGTTCATCAACTGCCTTATATTTGAAATAGTTTCACCTAGTTTTGCCACAATCCCTTGAAATGTATATTACTATTGATGCCAATCGTTTATTATTTTAAAAGTATTGATAATGCTGCCACATTATATACTGATTGCTTGACTTTGAGTAACGGGAAGGAATGCGTTAAAATGCACCTTCCTATTTAGATTAGTATCTGCCCAACCCGAGCAACGCCGGGCACCCTGTCCCATATAAGATATAGATTCCCTTGCAGCCGCTGTTCTTCAAAAATTAAGTCGGAAATCATCTGCATTTCGTAGTTGTCGAAATTGTTGCATGTCCCGGACATAAGTGACTTTTTCTGTTAAATACTGTGGCGGTTTTTATGCTTGATTTCAAAAACAAAGAGTAGTGTACGCATTTTAAACCGCTTCCTTACGTTCAATCATTTAAGCGTAGTAAGCATTGTGGCAATTGGTGTATAGCGATAGCATCTAAGCTACACTTCATACCTTTGTTTTGAAGCTTCTATCTACTAGCGTAGCATTACAACATGTACACATAGTTGAAGCACAATATTCGAAATGTGGTTTTATCTATTTTATTGCGAATTCTCTTAAGGAAGCCAATTTTCTTACCGATTTTAATATAGACTATATGATTTTTAATTTTAATTGAGTATCTATTATAAGGCCGAGATATTTTATTTTCGGCACATTATCAATGTCTTTATTGTTTATCCTTATATTAATAATATCGCGTGTGTTAAACATCATTTTTGTCTTTTGTTCATTTAATTTCAATTTGTTCATACTGTGCCATTCATTTACCCCCTCAATATCACTTGTTTTTTATACTTGCATTCATTTAAATCTACACCTTTTACATATGTAAACGTGTCATCAGCATACATGGTAATTTTAGAATTTTTTATCACCATAACCATATCGTTTATATTGTAACGAATTTAGGGAAACTCCGCTTATTTCACAGCTTCTCCTAACATTCGTATCGCTAAACTGTTGAATAAATAACTCCAATAGTCAATAATGCTAAATGGTCTTTATTAAAGTACTTCACAATAACACTTATACTTCGCAACCAATAGCGTGCTTAAATCAAACTGATTCCTCGTGCCTCAGCTGGTGCTGCTTTTATACTCTTAGGTATTCTTGTTGACATATTTCTAGGCGTTTCTATTTCTAGAATTTACTACTTGTTTACCAGCTATAAATTTACCAGCTATAACTACAGATGCACGATTATAGCTTTTCGCATAGCCATATGCGCGTGTATATGTGAGTGATACTTCCACCGATGATTGCCTACTTTTGGGAGTATCTCAGATATATGCATGTGTTTGCGCGTTTCTCTCCACTGCTTGTATGGACATATGTGTAGACATAATGATTGATTTGTTTATGTGCATACAAGTCAATCCTTAGTTTTGGCTTAGAGATGATAGTATCCCTTAGTGTTGCTAATATTCGTCACAATATATATAATAAATAATAATGCGCCTAACACTGGACCCTGGAGGGACAACAAATACCACAATACGGCTTTCAGATATCGACTCATTCACTCTAGTTCGTTGAAATCTTTGGTCAAAAAACGACCTAAACCAGTTATTTTCAATCTTTTCTATGTCTTACATGTGTAGTTTTTGCAACAGCACATTCCTGTCGGTTGTTTCGAACGCCCTTTTAAAATCCAAAAATATAGCCATATTTTTTTGTTTCGATTCATTGTTTTTTAATTCGTTTAGCACATATATGTAATATATTACATATATGGTTTAGCACGAAGTTCGCTGCACTCTCGCATGAGTGATTTTTTCAAAAACCTGGGGCGGAAGCGTAACTTACGATCCGTGATCGAATGCAGTTTTCAAAATCACAATAGCTCCGAAATGGTGTGTCGGATTAATGAAATATGTGAACTAGGGACGAAGCGTACTCACTAGATCTATAATATATTATTGTTTTTTTTTAATATTTGGATAGCCTAATTTTTATTGCTTGAGCAAAAATAGTTTTCGGTCCGTGATGGTATGTTACGATTCCATAGCTGACTGGTATTTTGAGAATAAACAGGTCTTCCATATAATTCTGTAACTGTTTATTCACAATTTTTTCCAATAATTTTAATGCCATTTATAGGTCTAAACTCCTCACATTTTGTACTTGTACTTTTAACTTTTTCAACCTGCGTTGATGTTCTTAACGATGTTTGAAACTCACCAGACATGATCGAATTATATACTATCTGCGTGATGGTATCACCTAGTGTATACCAGTTATGTAGAAGAATCTTAGGACTTATTTTATCATAATCGGCTTTGTTTTTCAATTTTTTACAAGTTTCAAACACTTCGGTGTTCGAAACATCCTTGAATCTGAATCTTTTGTCTGTTCTCGATATAACATGAGTATATTGCACCTCAGGTATAGAAGAATATTGGCTGCACTATTTACAAAATATGCGTTAAATTTGTTGGCAGTATTGTTGTTATCAGTGTGCTCTTCACCATCGAATTCCACGGCTCTAATAATATTTTTTGCTTGTTTCAGCACCAGATTTTTGATATTACTCCACATTTCCTTTTGGGTTTTTGGATTTACCAATTTTATTCATGACAAAATTATTTTTCGCATTAGTAATACTAAAGAGCATGCTGAAAAGGTGGATTTTGCTAAATTGTCACATGCCGGGACCCCCTAGCAAACAACTGCTTGATCTAGTCCCGCCTCCAAGAGGTTTAACAGAACATCTCCATAAGCAATTTGATGAGATCTGGCACCTGCCAACACAGCCATTTGATCCAGACAAGCATGAGAAGGTCCTAGGCAAAATCCACACAGAATCGGTAAACACCTTTGCCAGGACGAGCCCGGTGAACCCTGTTATCATCATACAATATCCTACTCTTGCAGAAGAAAAAAGCACACTATAAAGGGAGACACTAGTAACCCTGACCCAATTTCGTTCTAGATACTGTAACAGGTTAAACTCTTACTTGTTCAGAATCATCCCCGGCATACGTAATGTATGTCCTGGATGCGAAGTGTCCCCACATGACACCAACCATATTTTCAATTGTTATTTGGAACCCACCCCTCTAACACCAATCGCCCCATGGTCCGCCCCCGTTGAAACTGCCAGTTTCAGTGAACTTCCGTTAGGGGACTTTGATGACAATGAGTGGTCGCAAATATTAAATGGGACGACGCACTGTTAACACAACAACATCAACTTAAATTATATGGACTATTAATACATGCTCTACCGGTTTGGTCGAACCCTACCATGATGAAGATTGTATTCACAACAGTTCAATGACTGCAATGCATCCTTGGCCACAACATATTCCAAGGTTATTGCTCCAAGTTGCCCAGTCTCTCATCAGTTATTCATATCTTGGAGTTTTATTCGAAAAAAGGATTTTGAAGTACATACATATATTACGTAAATACAAATAAAATTTTCAAGACAAGAAGAATCAAAGAATCCTATTTTATATACGTGCGATATACATACGATCATACAAACATACACTCATAATATTTCATGCACATATAAAACTTTTTTCCGTTCGGGTACCAACCTTGCCAGCATTTTCTATCGCGCAAGTAACTAATTCGATGCGACATTTATGAAAAATTATCGCCGGAGATATCGCCGTTATTTTGAATTCTTATCAGCTTTCGGGAAGAACTGTTCGCCCAAAGCGAAATGGCATTTAAATACGAAAGCGATATAGCACTTGGAAACTATTTCGACAAGAATTAAAGCGATAAGGCGAAAAATGTGGAGGAAGATAGTATTTTTGTGTCACGAAAGTGGCTAATTCCATAGTATTTTTGTATCACAAAAGTGACTAATCCATAGTATATTTCAGGAAGTTGATACTGGTAAAGCAGATTCTTACTGGAGTGAGAAAAACTTTGGGCAGAAGTGGACTGAAACATGGGAAGCTATTTGTGAGGCAAAGAGAGATACCTTCCTCCATATCTGGCCAAAGCTGTGTTAACAGGGAGCACCACTGGAAAATCAAGTATGTAAATGCGAATCAATTCATGCCTCATAAATATGAGTGCCAAAGTGTGTTCTTCCAAATTAATAGATTGGGGAAACATCTAGGTGTTTCTCATCTTTGGACCATTCACAAAAATAAAATGTTTATTCAAGTTCAGGAAATGAAAAACATGTAATTCTCAAAATTTATTGAAATAAATTAAAACTAAAAGCGTTACAGTTATTTATTACCTAAATATCTGCTTGGAGGAAAATATTATGTTAAAGTATTTTTTTGTTTGTGAAATGAGTTTAGATCGCCTTAGTAACTACCCAACGTTTCAAATTAGTTACTTCTTGGCGATACACGATCAAACTATCAGAAAATTGCTGGCAGGGAATTAATTATTCTTTATCTTTATCACTAATATAGCACACATACTTTTTGTATAATTAAATATGTTTTCAATTTAGTAAATATGAATCTCACCTTCTTTTTCATGTATTAGAATACATATATCCTGGGGACCTATTCAGTAACTGTGAGTTTTAAAATGTACACTTTTTCTTCATATAATTTGTATGAAAGAAAAATGTACATTTCAAAACTCATAGTTACTGAATAGGGGTCCTGGATGCATACAACTTATTTCAACTGCGTACATAAGGGGATTCTCTCTGTCTAGATACCATAGAAAACGTAGAAAGTTTTCCATTTTACTGTCAGAAGCTTTCTACACGCAACAACAAAATACATTTGTGAAAAAATGTCTACAGTTTCTACATTTCCTATATTCAACCCCGTGTATATTTGAATAGTAAATTTCATATTTTGACAAACTTGCTGAAATCTAAAATAAAAAAACAAGAATTTTTGTGCGCGGCAGGATTGTGTATAAAACAAGTGTGATATCTTATCCGTGAACTACCTGACAGGATGTTCAAGATGGATACTTTTAACCGTTTTGGCAACATTTTGACAGGATGCTCAATATGGCGACGAACGCCGTCGGCTATCTTCAGCAAGTGATAGAAAGAGATATAGGATGAAATCACGATAGTAACTTTAAAAATCGGGTGATCCATTGTATTTTTAATTTTCGACGTCTATGCAGAAGATATCGCACTTGTCTTATCCACAATGCGCGGCAGCTTCTTAAAATGCTTCATTGCAGAAAATATTGTTACGAATGTTGGCGGCACTAAGGGGTAATGCCATCTCTAGGCCGATGCTAAGCAGTACGTGAATTCACATCAATAATTCAAACATTAAGTCTACACATACGCGTGCACGCGGCGGAGAAGCAACGCACAAGCACATGCAGATATCTTATATGAAATGATCCTAAAGCTATGCAATTGTGATTGGGGAAATGTCGCTCACACATACAAGCGCATGGGGTATGAGAGAAGCTATAAAAATTATACATCTGTAGTAGAGATATACGCCGCCGATAAACGCCGCCGCCGCCGCCGATTTTGGTCGTTTTTCGCACGCCGCCGCCGAATGTCAAATATATCGGCGCGACGGCGCGGCGTCCGGCGCGTTGCTATATTTTCTACTCGTTTAAGACTGTTTAGGCCATTTATTGTTTATGTCGAAAATTGGTCGGATATGGTCGAAAGTGGTATCAACGGATGCGCATCACTGGAGGTTATAAGAAATTAATTGCGAAATTTAACTCTTTATAACTATTCAAAAGTTATTTAAAACAACAGGCGCTTTCGATGTCAGCTTAACACGGACTTTGCATCACCCAATTCAGCAAGTTATTAAAACAAAACACTAAAAGAAAAGTTATATAATAAATTGATATGCTCACTTTGCATTTTTGAAAAAATTAATAATGAACAATTAATTCAAATAAAATGGCCCAAGGCGAACATGTTTTTAAATTGTCCTCTAGAATAAGCGAAATCAGTGATGCAAAATCTTTTAGTAGGTTCTAGGGGCATAAACACTCCTTTGAAATTATTCTTACCTCATACTTAAGTTGGGGATATATGTACTTATGAGAACGGTTTGAAAAATCACTAAGTCTTGCATTCAAACATCTGTTGTTTATTTGCGAAACTATACAATAGCGTCTGAAATGTTAATTTTGATTTTCACACTTCATCCTTCAACACCCAAGTCTCCCGGTTTGATATTTCCTAAAGTTGGCGGCCCTATCCAAAACTAGTCCCTTGGAGTGAATCACATTGATTATAGCCTATCAACCAAGTTTAAATATCACCTATACGTTACGGCTCCTTTTACAAATGTGAATACGTAGGCACATATGTCTACCAGGTGAGGCTTTCTCCTTCGCAAGAACACTCAGCTTTCCCAAGAGAGTGGAACTAATGACCGCGTGTGATACTACCCTAACGTAGTGGACATTCGAACTTGTCTGAAAACTGAAGCTACGCGGTCATCCATAATGAGCTCCTATATCGTAAGGCCGGAAAACAGTAGTTAACAACTTTCAACTTAAAATCCGTCGACTTTCATTCTAAATTTGATTTAACGAAGACTATTGAAATCAATGTTGTGAACACAAACGTTCGCAATCTTTGGTCTACATTTTAAAAATTTTATCGAAGGTCCTTGTAAAATTTTAATTATGTAGATGCGCCGAGGATTATACGATTTTCACCCATGACGCAATGACATCCACTTAGACTGCTTATGATTTCGAGGGCGGCATCCTTGGCCGAATAGTCACTCCCTAACGTTTAAAGGTGTTTCTCTTGTGTAGCTCGGCAGCATAGCGCGACAAAAGCATCCGTTGGAAAGTCTTCGGAGCTACACCTAGAGCTTCTAGGAAAGTGACGTCGACGAAGGTATGAGTTCGAAGTCGCAGTCCTATAGCTTCTGTACTGGCATATGGTGTGAGGCTCAGGAGGCGTGGTAGCGATTGGTGGTAGGGATTTCTACTGTTCGCACATCGGGAATTGTAGCTCTTAAAAACAGCCGAAAAAGCTGGAGGCGCCCTGTGCCACGAGAGTCATGAGTATTAATAGACAATTAATAGCAGCCCTAAGTCGCCTTTAAAGAAATTGTGTTCGCGACGATTATTAGGAGTTAACCCTAGGTGAAACTACGCTTTGCACGAGATATACAAGCAAAAGTGTGACTATTTTATGTATCTCTATTTCTTTTCAGCAGACGTAGTATTACCAATTCCAAAGACCGGGGTTAGGTTCGAAGCCTCTCTGGAGCAAGCGAACGAGGGACAATTCCTTCGCAAGGAGCTACCTACTCCTGAAAATGTTTTGAACGGTCTGCGGGATTTTGATGCAAAAACTCCGGATCTTTCCGAAATGTCCAACACGTTGATTTCCTTAAATACATATAAACAAAACCTTTCCTAAATATTATTTTTTTAAATAGAAAAATCAAGCTTTTAAAGTAAGAACACCGGCGTATATATAATAGAGCCTACGCCGCCGCCGCCGATTAAGTGATCGGCGTAAACCTCTAATCTGTAGTTGTAGCTGAGAAATTTATAACTAACTAGTAAGTTCTGGAATTAGAAAGGCCTAGAAATATGCAAGGAGGAGGTCGGACAGTATAAAAGGGCGACAACAGTGGAGGCAAAGGTTGATGGAGATTGTGGGACAAACAAATTGTGGGTTGTCGAAGCAGCAAATAAATCAGCACTGAACATACTTGTAGGAAAAACCCTGGCTATGACAAAACAAGATGGACGTATTCCGGTAAGAGTACTCAATGAGTTCAAGTCACCATTCAATTTGACCAAAGGAGCTATTTTGGGAAGATGCCAAGAGGCCGAAGTAGTTATTAACTGTGAACAGCTCCAGGAATACGTTTCATCTAGTAATACTGATCTTTCAAATGATATCACGGCATGGACGCATGGGCTAGAGGAAGCCTATCAGAGTAAGGCAAAACAACTGCTCATAAAATACGCGAACATATTTGACCAGGATGGTTCCAAACCAGGCCGCACCAATGTTGTGAAACATCAAATTGACACTGGAGATGCGAGGCCGATCCGTCAAGCTCCACGTAGTGTTCCACTGGCGAAGCGGGAAGTTGTGAGTCAAATCATACAAGAAATGAGTGACAGCGGCGTCATCGAACCATCAGCTAGTCCATGGAGCTCACCGGTAGTACTTGTAAAGAAGAAGGATGGAAAAATGAGGTTTTGCGTGGACTACCGAAAGTTGAATGACGTTACGAAAAAGGATAGCTACCCGTTGCCAAGAATTGACGACACTCTGGACTCGCTATCTGGTACGAAATGGTTTTCCACACTGGACTTGAAAAGCGGCTACTGGCAAGTTGAGGTGAAGGAGGAAGATAAAGAGAAAACAGCCTTCAGTGTCGGTGATGGTCTTTGGCAATTTACAGTGATGCCTTTTGGACTTTGTAATGCACCAGCTACTTTTGAGAGACTCATGGACCAGGTACTGAAAGGACTACATTGGAAAACATGCTTGGTGTACCTGGACGACATCATCGTATTGGGCAAGAGTTTTGATGAACATCTTAAAAACTTGGAGGAAGTTTTCCAGAGAATAGCTGGCGCTGGTCTGAAGTTAAGTCCCAAAAAGTGTACGCTGTTTAAAAAGGAAGTAAATTATTTGGGCCACAAGGTAACGACAGAAGGTGTCTGTACAGCGAATGAAAAGATAGAGGCAGTAAAGGATTGGCCAAGACCACAGAATCTGCATGAATTGAGAAGTTTCCTTGGGCTGTGCACATATTACCGCCGATTTGTACCAAATTTTGCCAGCGTAGCCCATAGTCTCCACGAGCTAACAAGGAAAAATAAAGCTTTTGAATGGAAGAAGGACCAAGAAGTAGCTTTCCAAACATTGAAAGAGCGGTTGTGCACTGCCCCAATGTTGGCATACCCGATTCCAGGAGCAACGTTTATTCTAGATACAGATGCGAGCGGATATGCTATAGGAGGCGTTTTATCACAACTGGTCGATGGACAAGAGAAGGTAGTTGCATATTACAGCCGTTCAATTGGAAAACCAGAGAGGAACTATTGCGTTACACGGAGAGAGCTGTTGGCATTGGTAGAGTGCATTAAACATTTTCACAAATACCTCTACGGCCAGCGATTCCGTGCCAGGACAGATCACGCAGCGTTGAAATGGCTTCTGCAGTTCCGTAATCCGGAAGGACAATTGGCACGGTGGATCGAGCGACTACAAAGCTATGACTTTTCCATTGAGCATCGAAAAGGTAGTACCCATGGAAATGCTGATGCAATGTCACGAAGACCATGTAGTCTGGAATGCAAGCACTGCTCAAAGGCCGAGGCTAAAGAAGACATTATAGATGTCCGGCTAATGACTATAACGTGTACGGATGAATGGGACAAGGAACAACTAAGAAAGTGTCAGCTAGAAGATACAGATCTGTCACATGTTATGCAAGGGCTCGAACGAAACGAAAGACCAAGCAGAGAGGAGATGTCAGCAGAGAGTCCCATTGCGAAGTCATATTGGGCACAGTGGAACAGTTTAGAATTGATATCCGGTTGCTTGCATCGAGTATGGGAGAGTGAGGATGGTCAATGCAAGAAGAAACTGATAGTTGTTCCCAGGAAGAGGATTCCTGACGTGCTCAGCGAGCTGCACAATGGTCCAAGTGGAGGTCATCTTGGAATCACGAAGACACTCGAGAAAATTAAGCAGAGATTCTATTGGGTTGGTTGCCGTCAGTCGGTCACCGAGTGGATTGCCAACTGCGAGGTATGCAACAGAGCGAAAGGGCCCAAAACCCGAAGTCATGGCCAGATGAAGCAGTATATTTCAGGTGCACCATTTGAAAGGATCGCCATGGATGTCGCAGGTCCATTTCCTACTAGCAACCGCGGAAACAAATACGTACTGGTGGTTATGGATTATTTCAGTAAATGGCCAGAGGTATACCCAATCCCAAACCAAGAAGCAGAAACAGTAGCAGAAGTGGTTAAAAACGAATGGGTTGCAAGGTATGGTGTACCAATGGAGTTACATTCTGACCAAGGCAGGAATTTTGAATCAGCTGTGTTCCAAGAAATGTGCAAGAAGTTGGGCATTCGAAAAACACGGACAACTGCATTGCATCCTCAGTCCGATGGTATGGTGGAACGCTTCAATAGAACATTGGAGGAGCATTTAAGGAAAGTAGTAGACAAGTACCATAAGGACTGGGATACACACATATCATTATTCTTGATGGCCTACCGATCGGCAGTACATGACACAACGGGCCAAACTCCCGCAAAGGTAATTTTTGGCAATGACCTTCGACTGCCAGCTGATTTGAAGTATGGGATAGATGCCGATGCGGAGAGGAATGTCAAGAAATCCACTGGTGTCTTGGAAGAAGAGCTGAGAGAGATACACGATCTGGTAAGGCAACGAGCAAAGATTATGAGTGACAAGATGAAAGCGAGGTACGATAAAGCAATTAATTCGGAAGGGTTTCAGGAAGGAGATTTGGTGCTGCTATACAACCCACAACGAAAAAAAGGTTTGTCCCCGAAATTGCAGTGTAACTGGGAAGGCCCATACAAAGTTGTAAAACGGATCAACGATGTAGTGTACCGCATACAAACCACTACCAAACCACGAACCAAAATGAAAGTGGTTCATTTGGAGAGATTAGCAGCGTTTAGATCGAGAGATTTGTCTGATCGGGACGATCAGACTTAGGTGGAGGGCAGTGTCACGGATATTAGCATCACTAAGCTATACCATCACTAAGGCGATGCTAAGGCCACGATAAGCAGTATTTACGTCAATAATCAAATCATGTATACACATATATAAGGCAGCCGAAAGATGTCACACACAGATGCATTTACTTATACGCCTATGTATGCGCGAGAGACTGTAAACTACAAACATTCACATCAATAATTCAATCATTATGTATCTACATAAACGAATAAATAATTGCGTCTACACATATGTACGTATACGAGCAGCGGAGCGGCAATGCACAAACACATGCATATATCTTATCTGAGTTGTCACAAGAGAGAGCAATAATTTGTGCACGTAGTTGTGGCTGGCGATTTTGTAGCCGAAACTAACTAGTAACTTCTGGAAATCGAAGAGCCTAGAAGTATGCAGCGTAAACTATAAAAGCGGGGCAGGCGAGTAAGAAGTAATTCAGTTTGAGTTGAGCTATCAATCAGTATTGATTAAGCACGCGATCTGGCGGCCAATAGTAGAGTTTCATTTGAGTTATCAATCAGTTTGGTTATTAAGCCAGCGAGTAGCAAAGTATAAGTGTTATTGTGAAGTACTTTAATAAAGGCCATTTTTCCATTATTCAATATTGGAGTTATTTATTCAACAGTTTAGTGATTCGAACTTAGCAGAGGATTGCAAATAAGAGGATTTGCAAGCAAAATCGTTACAATATCATAGAAGATATCCTGAAAAAATCACTTTGATTGGAGCTATATATAGTTATATCCCATACAACCGATCGTTCAGATAGAAAGATTTTTGGCCATTTCTCCCTTAATTTAGAAAGTATAAACGTGAAACTCGGTGATATATATTTTAATATATGATAGAAGATTTTTTGAAAAAATCACTTTGATCGGAGCTATATAGAGTATATATCCCATACAACCGATCGTTCAGATAGAAAGATTTTTGGCAATTTCTCTTTTAATTTCCAATATAAAAACGTTAAACTTGGTGATATTTATTCTAATATATCATAGAAGATTTCATGAAAAAATCATTTCGATCGGAGCTATATATAATATATATCCCATACAACCGATCGTTCAGATAGAAAGATTTTTAGCCATTTCTGCCATATTTTCCAATATAAAAACGTTAAACTTGGTGGTATTTATTCTAATATGTCATAGAAGATTTCCTGAAAAAAATCAATTTGATCGGAGCTATATGTATATAGTATATACCTATCCCATACAACCGACCGTTCAGATAGAAAGCTTTTTGGCCATTTCTCCCTTAGTTTCCAATATAAAAACGTGAAACTTGGTGATATATATTCTAAGATATCATAGAAAATTTCCTGTAAAAATCATTTCGATCGGAGCTATATATAATATATATCCCATACAACCGATCGTTCAGACAAGGGGGTTTTTTGCCATTTTTTATTTTATATTTATCTTAAAAACGTTTAGGTATGTACATCTGTTCACTATATATTTCTCATCCGATTATTTGGAGATTACGAACGGGATAAGATTATTGTTCAGCCCCATTCATGAAAGGTATGAAGTCTTCGGCACAGCCGAAAACAGTCCCGTCCTTACTTGTTATTTTTATAGAGGTTGACCCGGGCTTAAAACCTGCTTTCTGTAGCCGAATTGTTTTGGTAAAATTTCATTCTTCATCTTAACAGTTGTTTTTAAACGGTTTTATTTAGCTTGACTTGACAGCCTGGTTGGTTGGATGGCTGGTTTGGCTGGCTGGCACGAATTTTGTAATTGAAATTTAAGTAACTTCCCGATAAGCTACAAGGTTGAAACTTGGAGTATAGTTCAGAACCCGATAACAATGCAATAATAAGAAAAAAATCGCCGCTGGGTGGCGCAAGGATCGACATATTCACAAAAATCGTATTTGTGGTCCGATTTGGTTCATATTTGGAACACATGATACATACAAGAATACAAAGCGACCTGTGAAAAAAATCGCCGCTAGGTGGCGCAAGGATCGAGATATTCACAAAAATTTTATTTGGAACACATAATACATACATGAATAGAAAGCGACCTATGAAAAAATCGCCGCAAGGTGGTGCAAGGATCGAGATATTCACATAAATCGTATTTGTGGTCCGATTTGGCTCAAATTTGGAACACATAATACATACAATAGAAAGCAACCTATGAAAAAATCGCCGCTATGTGGCGCAAGGATCGAGATATTCACAAAACTTGTATTTGTGGTCCGATTTGGCTCATATTTGGAACACATAATACATACATGAATAGAAAGCGACATATCAAATCTTATTTGTGGTCTGATTTGGTTCATATTTGGAACACATAATACATACAAGAATAGAAAGCGACCTATGAAAAAAACCGCCGCTATGTGGCGCAAAGATCGAGATATTAAAAAAAATCGTATTTGTGGTCCGATTTGGTCCATATGTGGAACACATATACATACATGAATAGAAAAGCGACCTATGATGTCCGATTTGGCTCATATTTGGAATAAATATTACATACAGTCCGGTAGAAGTGACATCAAAATATTTTGGATTTCGGGGAGGGACAAGCATACGTGGCGCAGAGTCGAGTAAAGTCTTTGGAAGGATTATGTATTAGGTACTTATATTGTAACAAATTGTCAGGAAAGAGTCCTTGTAATAATGAGTCACTAAATGAACTAAATAGAATGAGAAATAATAGGCAATTAAATAAAGACTAAAAACTTGAAAATAAAAGTCCCCCAGCGGGTTAGGGGGTCAGAATATACCCGCGGTAGGTATGCCTGTCGTAAGAGGCGGCTAAAATACCAGATTCAAGGGGCTGTATAGCGCAACCCTTCAGGTTGCCAGCGCAATATACAGCTTCTCCAAACCCAATTGTCAACCTCACCTATCCGCGGCGAATCCCGTTTTACTAACAGACGAGGCTCTGGCGACCCCAAGCTCTTCATGGCACTTGGGGGTGGGGAGGGAGGGATGGCCTGAGGGTTTAATGTGGCCAAATAAATCGTTCCCGAGATGGTCGGGCTAGCACCTTAATGGTGCTGTGTTACCGGAGCGTACCGGATCTGTATCCGGCAAAGGACCATCACATCGATAACACTCCCCAAAGCCTTCGGAGAGCAACCTTATCGCTACAACAACAACAACTTGAAAATAAAATAATTTAAAAAATTTTTATTTTTTTTATTAATTAAAAACGTTTTTATTTAATTGTCTGATCAACGCCCTAGATTCATGAGGAGTGTGATGACTAGTACCTAGGACTTACCTAATTATTTTCTAGCTTTTAGTATTATTATTACTTCATGTAAGTATTGTTTTCAATAAAACCGTTTAACTTAAACAATTTTTTTAAATTTTTTTATCTGTGGTCTTAACCAGTTTTTTCCTGGCTGGCGGTACGAAGTGGTTTAGAGATATGCTCCCACTGCTTCTGCTTTCAGTAGGGTTAACTTGTGCCTTCAGAAAGCGGGAGTCGAGTTGCGAAATGATTCGAAGTCTGTTGCGATGACAGCCTTTCGACGCTAGTTTTCCTTGTGCATTTTGTTTCTTAAGGAACGAACATTTCAAGTAATCATTAAAGGGTTGTCACCTATACGCTACGGCTCCTGTTACAAATGTGCACATGTAGGCAAATACCATAGTTGTGAGTAGTGCACTAAATTATGATTGCATTACACATTCATTAGCATTACACTAGATTGGATAAATTTGGGTGCGCACTATTTTTTTATCACTATAGTCTGCCTTTCTCCACTAAGACTAAAAAAATTTATTGCAGTCATTATTATTATTGGAAGTTTTCTATGCCTCCTCAAATGAGTGATCTTTGTGCAGCTTTAGTGAAAAATTGGTCAGCTTCGTGGGAGTGAAGTGAGTGACTCTGGTATTTATTGCATTACCACGCAAATGTAAGTGAAGGCTGGTGCATTAATGCACTACCCCTCATCTCTGACACATAATTTTACTAGGAGAGATTCTGGCCTTCCCAAAAAGACTCTAAGTGGTAAAGCAAAAGCTTTCCAAAAACAGTCGGCCAAATCACCGGGTGTGTTACTAACCTAACGTAGTGGACATTCGAACTAGTCGGAAAACTGAAGTTACGCGGTCACCAAAAATGAACTCATAGATCATAAGGTCGGGAATTGTTAAAGACTCGCGGCAGTGGTAAATAACTCGCTACAGAACGGGTAGTACTGAATAGCGGAGACTCGCACCTCTGTTGGTCATAGTATATAATCGAAGCTGAATCACTTGCGAGGAATAGTGGGCCCACATCCTTTTCGGTCATAGAAGTGGAGAATAGTGTAGAGATAAAATGGAGAAACACACTTCAGTTGCAACTAAGTATAATGCATACTGATATTTAGCAGTACTAATTTTCTGCGCATCAATTTTATAAGTGTGGATAAAGTTGAACACATTAGCAGTCCATATAAAATTTAAGTGCATATGTATATACATGTAAGAAAACACAGCTATACATACGTTATTAATTATTATTCTAATTCAAATTACATTTTTACATTTCCCAAAAAAGTAAAATTCAATGGGTTAAACATTTTTTTCATTTGACGCAAAAATTCCTACGGAAAAGAACACCTGTCAAGTTCACTACGACTTCGTTTAATATATTTTGTTTATAACCAAAACTTTAAAAAACAAAGCCGGCCAAAAGTTGCACATTGTGCAATTTGAGTTCGTATTTCACACCGACACTAACGATGTGTGATCACGATCGTTTGCATTCGCTTGTCACTCACTAAAATCAACAGTGAATGCAAAAGGAAAAGTACATGCTACTTTGTGGGCACATAATAAAAACAATATGCTGCAATGTTAAAGTGACTTAATACGTTTTAGTTAGTATTAGTAAGTTCCTTTGAACATAAATTTTAATATTGACAATTAAAATATTAATTATTAATAATTAATAATAATAAATTAATTATTAATAAATATTGACAATTTAATATAAATATATTTTTATACGTTCTACTTAGTTTTATTAATTTTCATACATTTTTTTTTCACTTTATGTTTTGAAAATATATATTTCTATCTTTACATTACTTTGTTTTATAGTTTTTTCTTAATGAAAAAGTGAGTTTTAATCTGACCAGCTCGACCTCCGCGTTCTTAGTTATATGAATATATGTAAATATAGTCAGGATTAGCTTGAAATCAAATAACCAAAGTCCTTTTAATTTCAAACTTGGCAGTCCACATTTTCTTTAGCACACTGTCGGGAGTTGTCACTCAATTTTTACACACACTTATGCAATTGTTTTAGTATTTGTGTGGCCGGCTCTGCTTTAAAATGTCAAAAAACTGCCAGATGACAAAAAAAAGGTTGAGTGAATCATAATGTAATGATAGAAGGTGGCGGAAGATTTGACAGCTGTCATATCGACCGCCCTTAGCGCCAGTGCGCTCCTAGTTGTATGTTGGAAGTACAAGAGAATAGGGGTAAAAAGAGGTCCCCTTTTTGAAATGGTACTTAAATTCCAACTTTTTCAATAATGATAAAATACAGAAAGGAGTGCATTTGGATTGATTTTTGCGCAATTTAATCATAAAAGTTATGACATGAAGATTGCTTTTTTAAATTTTTAAACGTTTGCAGCTTATAAATTTCTATTGAACGCATCAATTTTGCTGGTAATATTCTAGGACAGGGGTCGAATGCTAATAAACGACCAAAAATGCCGGCGGAGGTGTCAAATGACATGTTTTTACTTTGGTATCAATAACCTGAAAGATTTCACTAATGCCAAAAGATATTTGCATGTTTCAAATTTTATGCACAAAAGTATTCTGCGAAAAAGAGACCTGGATCTTATCCCCGGTTTTGGAGCGGCCCGGGGTCATTGTTCAGATTATTGGTACGGAGGTCAAAACGTGTCTTTTGAACACCTTCTCGACATTTTTGGACGTGTATTAAGAAGACCGGCGGCCAACGTGGTGTGATGGTAGCGTGCTCCGCCTACCACACCGTATGCCCTGGGTTCACACCCCGGGCAAAGCAACATCAACATTTTAGAAATAAGGTTTTTCAATTAGAAGAAAATTTGTCTAAGCGGGGTCGCCCCTCGACAGTGTTTGGGCAAGCGCTCCGGGTGTATTTCTGCCATGAAAAGCTCTCAGTGAAAACTCGTCTGCCTTGCAGATGCCGTTCCGGCCAATTTGTAGCGAAAATGAAGAGGAGCACGACGCAAATTAGAAGAGAAGCTCGGCCTTAGATCTCTTCAGAGGTTATCGCGCCTTACATTTATTTATTTATATATTAAGAGTCTACTCTTCTGGAGTATTAACTAAGGTAGTTTTTAATATATTACATGATGGGAAAAGATATTCAGCACACAACAGGAGGACGGGCAAGGCAGCAGGTATACTAATTTGGTGCAATATTAATTGAGGTTCTGGGTTTAATCTTGATCACTTAATCCTGAGATGTTTGAGCTGTGAGAAGATCCGTTTTTGGCCACCTAACATTGAAGTCGACGCTGCGGCGAACTGTAGGCAGGGGCTCCTGAGCCGAAAAGATCGTGTACACATCTGGCCAAGCTTTCGCTGACAGTAAAGATACCAGGCGAGCTGCTACCACTTTTCAGATGCCCGTTCGGGACACCGTCATGTGTATGTTGTAACGAGCATAACGTCTTCATTATATAGCGCACGTGAATTAGCAAATACTCCGAGTGTATTTCTGCAATGGAAAGCTTCTCAGTGAAAACTCAACTGCCTTGCAGCTGCTTTTCGGAGTCGACATAGAAAAAAAATTGAAGGTTTCGTCCGGCCTATTTGTAGGAAAAATTAAATAGGAGTACAACGTAAATTAGAGGAGAAGCGTTTGTTATAACTAGCACTACGTCTACATTATATAGCGAAAATTGTTTTTGTTTTGACGATAAAGATATTCCCCGAAGGTTTTGGGGAATACTATCCTTTGCAGGATGTAGTTCCGGTACATTTAGGTAACTAGTACGATTAAGGTACTAGCACGACCATCTCAGCAACGATTTGATATGAGCAAGTTGATCTTTATAGGTCATACGCCCACCTCCACAAAAGTAGAAAAAGCTTCACATCGTCATTCACCTGGAAAATACCACCATGCCGGCTGACTTATAGATGAATCGTATCACTATACAAAGGTATAATGTACTGGGCGTGGGACCCGCCACATAAGAGAACATTAAAATAACAACAAAAGAAAAGCTACTTGGCTTAGAGAGGGCGTGTAATATCATATAAGAGAATCATATAAGTATATCTCACGAATATATTTGGACAGCCGTCGATAGATGTAAGGGCGGTACCCGAAGCAGAAAATTGTGCACCTATTACACTCACTTGGTTACTCGGTCACAGGAGCATTGACGACAATGAAAAAGTGGATGGACTAGCAAAGGCCTATGTTTCGTTAGACATTTCTGAGGCAGAAATGGCGAACGAAGTAAACTTGGGCCCTTCAATGCGAGGTGTAGGAGCTATAGTGAGGAAAGTCACTAAATTCCTCTGCGAGAGTCCAGTCCTAGGAAAAAATAGGTGCCGAACTTTAGGCAGTATGTGCTACCTGATTAAAGGGCGGAATCAAAATGCCCCATAAAGAACATCAGCAGGTATATTGGCCTAACCAAACAGTTTGAGTAAAATAGTAGCAAAGTATATTAAGCATGGTTGCTTAAACCACCACAGGAGCCCCCGGCTACTGCCACTTTTGAATAAGAAGGAATGTGCTGGCATTTTGATTAGGTCATGATTAGTTCGCGATTTATTGAGGCAACAGTACGGTGTTTTGTCGCTTTCGCTACAGACAAAGGTAGAAAAAATCTATCGATTTGATTCAGCTGAACAGATACAGGTAGAAAACATTCGTTGATAACTTCCTCACAGCCAAGAAGGTTCATGAGCCATATGGGGGACGTCTATCTTTACGAAACAAGCACATAAATTTCCGCGAGAGCATATCGCAGTGTTGATCTCAATGTTGAGTTTGTGTGAACTCTACTTACGATTTGTAAAAATGCGTTTAAAGTGGATATTGGAGGGCTTCCAATAAGCGCATCCAAATATGAAGCAAATAAATAAACTTTAAGTTTAACAATTTAACTTTTATTTGGTTTTTATAACTTTAATTGTCGAAACGTTGCACAAATATATTTTTTGTAAGTTCAACTTACTGATTTCGCTCCCAAATTATAATGGCCGAGCCACTCACGCGCCGGGTTGCATTCGCCCGTGCGAGCGTGTTCGGTCAACTAGTACATACATCAGCTGATGTATGGTTGATGTGGTGAGTTGCTCTTAAGGTGTCGTTACATCACGCTCCTTTGGGAAGAAGAAGTCGGCAGAGTGATCAATTCTGCTGGCTTCTTCTTGCCTGACATTATTTGATGTGAAATTTGTTAATTTAATGAATTCAAGCATACATCAGCTTATCTTACAATTTATGAAAAGTTTATGAGCTTATTTAATTTGTACAATAGTTTCAATTACTGATAATGAGATTTGTTTATACATGTTATTGAAGTCATTTAAAGTTTTAATTAATGATAATTAAATTTATTTGTAAAATGTTATTGACATTTTTTGCATTGCAATATGCAAATAGTAGTTGCAAGATATATGTATAAAATTTTGATATAAGTATTCAGTTTTTAATGAATTTTGTTTACTAAAACTATTAGTCAGAGTATTTTATTGTAAGTTTAAGTATTAGAAACTATAATAAATTTTTTTTTG
>JARSSU010007599.1:0-29209 GCA_029619165.1 Eurosta solidaginis
TACGGTAGCTAATGGCCATTCAGTGCGTCCGGTACTCCTTATCCATCGTCGTCCAATGAGAAGACTATGCTAAATGATTTCTTTGGAAGTACACTTTTGGTACAGCTCCAGCAAAGGCAGTTGTATATGTAGGCAGTTTTAAGAGGATCGGATGATTACATTTGACATTTATCTGAATTTTCGGCGTTTCATGGTAGAGATATGTTAGTTCTTCAATAATTAACGGCAAGGCGAGGAGGGACAAGGGCCGATGCACATATTTGGCAGCAGATGCAGCTAACTCCATAGTCTGACGTCTGCCTTCCCATCAAATCTCCACAGCCAAGTAGATTTACCTCACGAGCAAATTTGCTGAGTAAACTTCGGGACATGTGACAAACCTGGAACCATGATACCAGTTCGCGTAATCCAGTTTTTAAGTAATTGCATTAATATAAACCATTGCTGCGGTCTGCCCTTCAGTGTGGTTACGTCACATGTGATCTTTTGATCTCAAATTGCATACGAGGAGCCTCCAAATTCAATAGCTACTAGGAACTTCCCAATGTTTTTGTCCTCAGGATCAGTGTCCGGAAGTGTAGCCCCCTGGTGTAAGTCCAGTCGTTATATGTATATGTAAAGAATGGGTACATTGAAACATCTGTACGTAGGAAGACGGAACATAAAAGAAGGGTTAATCATCAGCTGCACACACATCACTATCTTATTGGCTCGGACACAGAATGTAACCTAAGTCCAGTATACCGCAACCACCAGCGCAAAGCTAACATATTGTAAAAAAGATAGTTCTTAGACAAAGTCAGTTTTAAATGTCGTCAGAGATAAATGTCGTTAAGGCACAGGCCTTTTAAAGTTATCCATGGTAATCCCCATTAAAGCCCAACTGTTTAACACCCCACTCCAATTATTTGTTCGCTTCGTGCTGCTATTTAGTGCCCAACACTGTAGATGCGCACAAAAACAATCATCTCATCATAAAAAACTTTGATTCATGCTTTTGCCTACAACTGCCACACAATGAGCCACATTTTATTATTGTTGTTGTGTTGTTATTGTTGAATTTTTGTTTCTTCTCGAGTTGCACGCCCAATAAAGAAACAGTTAAGAAATTCCGCAGTCATAGCAATAAAATCCAAACTTAAGCAGCCAGCCAGTGAGCAAACCGCTGCAACATTAAATTCTGTCCTATCCGAGAGCGGGGGAAGGGGCACAAATAGCATAAGGGAGAGCTTGCACTGAGTTGATACATTTTTTTTCATTTTTTTATCCTTGGCAACTGAAACCAGTTATAAGTTACGGTATGCGGCAGCAAAAACCAAATGAAATGCCGTCTAGCGTTGCCAACACTAATGCAACAACAACAAAAAACAATGGTAAGCAACATAGTTGCAATGCCACCATGAATAGAATAAATAAATAAAGGTGTAGTAATGTGAATTGTTGTTGTTGTATTCTTTTTTTTCCAGTTCTTGTAATTGTTTCTTTAGCGGCAGTTGCCGCAGAAGCAGAGGTTTTTGAAGATTTGTTGCTGCGGCAGCATTTCAGCGAGCAGCAACAGCAACAACATGACAACAACAATCCATGCAGTCAGATAAGATAAGCGCGCTTACATTTGCAACAAAATAAATGACAGTTAATATTTTTGTGTTAGTTGTAAATACAGCACAACTAAAAAGAAATTCTTTCCTAAACGAAAATAAATTGAAACATTTGGAGTATTCGCGAATGCGAAGAAAATTAAAATAAATGAAGCATTTATAGTTTTTTGAGCAAATTGTCATCACGTGGTTCAACTCCGAAAATTTAATTTCCTCGAAGGAAAGCCTGTCGTTGGTATGAAATATATTCCAGTGATAATGAATATTATTTTATGAGTAGGAGAAGAAAAAGTGTTTTCAAACAAAATTTATAGGTTAAAAAATTTAATCCGAAAAAAGCACGTCGACAAAATTGTACTATATGATTCAAGGCAAGTCAGTACAATAAATGAAATTATACAGTTAAAGCGGAGTCATTGGTGCCGTTTGTCGTATCACTGCAGTCGTATCCCTGGCGTAATGAGCTGTTTATCGTTACGGCGGAAAAACAAAAACCAATTGGTTGGCTACGATAGGGTTACGCCCTTAGCGGCACCAATAATCGATTGAATGATTCCCATAAGTTTGGTCGAATTAGCTGTTATAAGGTTACCGATAGGGTTACCGATAACGCACCAATGTATGCAGCTTTAATTATGACGTACGTTCGGCCACCGTGGTGTGATGGTAGTGTGCTCCGCCTATCACACCGAATGATCCTGGGTTCACGCCCCAGGCAAAGGAACGTCAAAGTTTTTGCAATTAGAAGAAATTTTTCTAAGCGGGGTCGCCCCTCGGCTGTATTGGGCAAGCACTCCGAGTGTATTTCTGCTTTGAAAAGCTCTAATTGAAAATTCATCTGCCTTGCAGCTGCTGTTCGGAGTCGGCATAACACAAGTAGGTCCCGTCCCGCCAATTTGAAGCATAAACTAAAAGGAACACGACGCAAATTATAAGAGTAGCTCGGCATTAAATCTCTTCGGGGGTTATCGCGTCTTACATTTATTTATTTATTTATTTGCAAAAATTTGGATTCATAGTTTTGCATCAAATGACGAAAAAGGGGAAAAAACTACACGTCTGCCTTTTTTTAAACTTAAAAAAACTCCGAAAAATTTACTTTGCGAAACATCGAAAAAAAAACAGATGTGCTGACCAATTTAGGGTTTCTTAAAATGCCTGACGACATTTGATATTCAATGCGTACCTTCTTTCATCTGAAAAGGTTTTCCAAAAAATATATTTAATAGATATTTGTTACTCCGAAAGATGAATTTTATATAAAGTACAACACCAAATATCAAAAACTTCATTTTCACCGAATTCTGCGGGTAAAACATTGTGTGTGATTATCGGTTAAGGCTGAATATCATGACAATCCGAAAATTATTCCAAACCTTTTTTTCTGAAAATTCTTGCTTTCAATGAATTCGGAATATCTTAAACTCGCAATGAAAGCGCTTCCGTATGGAATTCGTTGATTTAAATGATTGATGCAACCACATACATACATATACTTTTGATTATGCATTTGACATACCACATCTCTTTCACCCCCCACCCCTTCGCAAGAGCTACTAATATCATTAAATGGTCGCTTTCAAACACTTGGACAAGTTGGTCGTTGACATTTTATGCTATCAAATTACTCGCATCCCTAAATGGCAGTGTTGTTGCTGACCAAGCAATAATGGTACGGCGATTTAGCAAAAATGGTATGCGCATATGTATGTGTTAGTGTGTGTGTGTGTGGGTCTGTATGTATGTTTATATGTGCGAGTGGATGTGTGAGGGATTTTATAACGAAAAGTCATTTAATGTCAGACACGTGTTTGCAATTGAAGATAAATGATTTTGTTAGAATTATAGGAATTTCCGGGTTCAAAGAGAGGTGGAAAGAAACAAGAGTGGATAAGTGGATACATCACGTAAGTATTTCCAACCAACGTTAGATCGATAGCTGCGAAACGAATGTGTATATGCAGTCAGATCTCATAGTTTGATATGAAAAGTTCTGAAGCAATATTCCGTTGTTCTCACGTTAACCAAGTAATTGTGGTAAGACTTCAAGAGACACCATTTGACCAACAGCTAATACTCACAAGTACATATTCTCATACTTTTGTTCTGGGAATATGAGCGTTCGCTCTTTACAAATTTATCTTACAAAAAACTAGCAAATATTCAGCTTACTTAATAGCATTGTAATCGCTTGAGATTTCAGCAGACCCAGTATAAATCGTCTGGAGTTTCGTATTTTCCTAATCATATCTTAGCTTCGAAAATTCACATTTAATGCGAAAGTATAACCTATACACATACATCGACGGCAGAGCGTCATATCAAGCTATCTCGGGTGCCAATTCTACACCATCCTACCTGAGAATATTTTTCAAAAATAGTTTTTTTTTCAGAATGTGCGCCAGAAATGCGCCATCTCAGAATTCAGTTGAGACCACCCCAGCTCAGAATTTTTTTCATAAACGCCCCAGCTTATGGCGAAATGTATTGAATTTTAGTTCAGATAGGGCGTTTTCGAAACGGCAGCCAAATAAGGTTATATTCCGCTCAGCAGTCTATATGTTCTAGTCGCTTCTTCACTCTGCTAACTGGACCCAACCACACCAAGGCAATTTAAATCGTTTCCCACCTGGTCCTTCCAGCGGAGTGTGGGCCGCCCTCTTTCTCTGCTTCCATAGACGGGATCCTACAAAAATACTTTCTCAGCATCACTTTTCATTCGCATAACATGGTCTAGCCAGCGTATCCTCTGCGTTTTAATTCGCTGGGCTATGTTGGTGTCTGCATTAAGCGCCTTCAGCTCAACGTTAAATCTTCTTCGGGTATAGCCGTGGGCAACGCGTAGATGTCCGTAAATCTTTCGAATACTTTTTCTCTCGAACGCTCCCAGAGTCGCTTTATCTGATGTTATCATAAGCCACACAGCAGGACGGGTAGGATAAGTGATCGCTTCTTTTTCCAGTTTGGAGTAAGCAGAACTAACAGCGCGAGTGTTTAGGCCGATGATACGAATATCCTCAGCATATGCCAGTAATTGCACGGTTTTATAGAATATTGTTCCAGAGCGGTTTAGTTAGTATACTTTACTCCAGAGATAAATAAATAAATCGGGGGTCACCCTGTCTGAAACCTCGTTTAGTTTCGAACGGCTCAGAGAACCGATGGCGTTGCTCAACGTCATTTTGCAAAGCCGTATAAGTTTTGCGCGGAAACCAAATACAGACATAGCAGCATATCGATGTTAGATATACCAGCTCTGAAGCCGCACTGATAAGGTCCGGTGGGCTGAGATATTGACGGGATTTGACATTAAGAATGCTGATTCCGCGATATTTGGTGCAGTTCGTAGGATCCCCCGGTGTAAAGAACACTTAGATTCCAATCTTCGCTCATGCACTCATCCGACAATATTTTGCAAAGGAGCTGATATTTGTGCGAAGAAAATTAATTTTAGCTTAACAAAGTACAAGTTACAGGCCTCGCATTAATTTTTGGCAGATTTTCTTCCACATAAAAAAAAGTTGATCACATTTTGTATGAATAAATATAAAACACGCTTAAAAATTGGCGAAAATAAATGCGAGTTTTGAGGATGCTGAGTTATGTTGTTTGTAGGACTAAAATTGATTGGGCTACAAAATTGCATACTCGAAAAAAGATCAGATAACCCCAAATAAAAATTGTGGTGTTTTACAAATTTTTGTAATTTTTGTAAAAGTTTTTTTTAGATTTATTTGCATACTTGCAGCTGAAAGATTAATACATATTTTTGATTAAAATATCAAAAATAAGAAAAATAGTTCAACTAGCGGAATTTGAAAATAAGTATCGTTGCAATTTTTTTGTTCGCTGCTATATACATATGTACGATATGAACAGTTTCGTTTCAAAATTTGAGTATTTCATTAAATAAGTTGGAGGCAATTCATTCCAATATTAAAAAAAACTATTCTATGAAACTATGTACCAATATTTTTTTTGGAAAGAAACCTTTTAGGGACGCTTCTTAAAGCGTAAACTCAAAGCTGCCTACACACCATAAAATATTGGCCAAGTATCCTTATTAGCATTCAGTGAGATCTCCTTTTACTTAATTATCTGTCATCAGCTACACTGAATTTTCCTAGAACTAAGCTTTGCTGTCCCCAAACAACTTTTCAGAAATTCAACCGAAAATAGGTCATGAAACTTCAATGAGCTAGGAGCTACATAATTTAATTGTCTACATGATTGCTAATAATAGTTTCCAATCAGATATCTGCAATTTTATCAATTTATGTTTTAATTGTTAAAATTTAATCCTTCTCTCGAATTACTGATATTATATGTTTATGTGTGTATGCTGATAGTCATGAGGCTTTGCAAAACTGTTTATTAACATTAAATGATATATGTATAAAATTATTTCGATTTTGTGTTCACAAATGCGTTCTGAATATATACAGCTGTGCCCAAATAAATAGAAACGACGTATTCAAATTCAAATACCGCCTTGCCTTCTAATGGATGAAGTCAATCGGGACGAAGCCAGCGATTAACTGATGGAATGCAGTGCGCACAAAACACGCCAGAATTATATGTATCCCTCGTCCCCTGTTTCCTAAGAAAACAGTTTGTGGTGTACTTAGAATAATAAGAAAGGTGTTTGGTACCTTGGGTATATATGTATCATGAACTATAATAATCCAATCTGAAAGTTCACAGTAGTGAATGGAAGCTGGGAAGGCAATAAGCATTTCCATATTTAACGCGATAAGCGAAGGCAACGCAACAGAGTTATCGATAGTTGCAGCTGTTTGAAATATATCAAGAGCGGTTGTTGTTGTTGTTCCGGTAACAGCCCGACTACCTAACATAAATTTGTTTTACCCATCAAAATTTCCCGCCATCTCGTACTTCTTATTTCTTCCCCAAAAGAAGTTCTCAGTTAGGTGAATTTTGTTCACTTGTTTGCAGGCGGACTCATAGGAGCTTCCAAGGTCCTATCCATGTCGGTTTACGAGAGAAACGAATATTGAATGGTAAAAAACTTTTACCAATCCGACGAAATAGGACCCAAGCGTGTGTGCCAATTTTTTCAACTGTATACTATAAATAAAATTCTTACAAATATGTAGAGCTCCTTTTCTATGAACATTGCAAGCTTGCGTGCTTTTCAAAAATAATTTTCTGTATTTATTTAAAATTTTTTTTGCATGCGAAATTTAAAACGTCGCTTAGCTTTGCGACATCGCAAGTTAATTGAAAAACAAGTAAGGACGGGAATGTCTTCGGCTGTGCCGAAGACTTCATGCATTTCATGAATGGGGCTGAACAATAATCTTATCCCGTTCGTAATCTCCAAATAATCGGATGTATAAGATAAGAAATATATAGTGAACAGATGTACATACCTAAACGATTTTAAGATAAATATAAAAAATGGCAAAAACCCCCTTTATCTAAACGATCGGTTGTATGGGATATATACTATATATAGCTCCGATCAAAGTGATTTTTTCAGTATATCTTCTATGATATATTATAATATATATCACCGAGTTTCAAGTTTATACTTTCTAAATTGCGGCAGGAATGACCAAAATCGTCTTATCTGAACCATCGGTTGTATGGGAGATATATGTTATGGTGGTCCGATCCTACCGGATCCGACAAATGTCTAATATAATACAAAAATACATCCTTGTGCCAAATTTCATTGAGATATCAAAAATTTGAGGGACTAGTTTGCGTTCAAACAGACACTCGGACGGACAGACGGACATGGCTATATCAACTCAGTTCGTCGCTCTGATCAATTCGGTTTACTTAATGGTAAGTCTATCTTCTATATTTCTCGACGTTGCAAACATCGGACCAAAGTTAATATACCATTTCATGTACATGAAAGGTATAATAAAAATAATAAAAAAAAATTTACCATTACTGCATGCATTGTGAGATGCTACTAGTTTTGATAAAAATGCTGAAAAATATGCTTATGAATATATTTTAATCCTCGCCTGGAAACTAATTGCATTCGCTACAGTCAAACAAACAATTTTACATAGGCTTTTATGTCGCTATATATTTTTGTATGAACAGCTTATCTGTCAGTTGCCAGCGCCGGCGGGTAAGCTTAACTTTTATTCACACACACATACGAAAGTGCAAACATACAAACACGCAGGCATAGAAATAAAAATCCCTGAAGGAAACTTGACGTTAATTTTCAGCAATTTTGTATACTAATTTTGTTAATAAATAGGTATAACTGCTCCAATGCCTCTAAGCTCTTCAACAGAACTATAAAGTCGGTACCCTGCAGCGAATCGTACTAGTTCCGATCTAGCGCAGAACCACTCAATAAAAGACGTCGATAATGTTTTTATTTTGACCTCTCGTAGTGCTTTGAAATCACAAGTTTTACATTGTAATGTCCTAAGAAAGGGCCCTTTACAAACCTTTTCAAGACGTTCTTAACTAGTTCAGTCATAGATGGTTCTAATTAATTAATATAAAAAAAATATATATATATAGCTCTGACGTCAGCGTTGTTGGCACAAGTGTGGCCGCCAACTGTTCCGCTTCGCAACCGATTAGCGCTTTGTATGACTGTCTCCCATTTTTTCATTTGTGTGATTATTGGAGCATTGATCGATTGTCCTACAACTTTAAATCCTGGGCTTAAATCCTTCAGGAGCTCAGTTAACACTGCCGTGCGATGATCTGTGCAGTTTTCCTGCTGACATTTCTTTCTGGGGCATGCAAGTACTTTTGTATATATATATATTTGTATTTTTTGCCTACATCAACATTCCTTCCAACAAAGCGTCCTGCACGACGATATGTCAGCAAACTTAAAAGTTCAGTCAACTCGTATGCACATCATTTGACATAGCTACAAATATTTGTATATTAGACTGTGACAGTAAATAAATTCAACGTAAAGGCCCCATTATAACATGAAAGTCCTACGTACTCAAAACGGACTTGTTCCAACCAGTTATATAATTTCTTTTAGTTTTAGTGTTTCTCTAACAGTAGTAGTAAGTAACGAACTTTTTAAATTTTAGCTGCTTTGGTAAACAACTTTTTTAATTTTTTATATATTTATAGCATATTTCAAAGCAAAAAACTGAAAATGTGGCTTTCAAACCCATCGAATAATAATGTCAAAAATTGAAGATATCCATTGTAATGCTTAGAAACCAGTTTACGAGTTTTTTCATGCATTTTCTCCTCTATAAGGATTAATGATTTTCACTAAACTGGGTCGAAAAAAATAAAGTTGCAAAAGGAACGCTTATAAGAAGCTGCGGCAACATGAAGAGCCTGAAAGTGTTAGGCATCTACTCTGCGATATCCAGCGGTCGGTAGAAGAAGGCAACGTTTATGGGCAAGATGTTTTTTGTAGATCTGACTGATATAGCTGAGGTGAATACACGACGCTTAGTTAGCTTCGCAAGCTCAACGAAGTGGTTTGTAGGAGGAACAAATCCAATGGGCCTGTAAAGGCCTAGGTGCGCCGCTCCGATGCGGACGGCAGCCACTTAAACCTAACCTAACCTAACGCTTATAATTTAAGGTTTTGCTGAAACGTTCGGAAATTTGTAGGTAGCCCCTTAAAGTATGCTTCTCATTTATCAAAGACTGAAAATGATTTTACGAAAAGATTGCAGAGCTGTAAGGACAACAGAAGGACTTCCATGCCGAAATAAAAATAAAAGAATAAAAATTAATGTGATATTCCTGTTTGCTGATTAGCTTTTCATTTAGCATTTAAGTGAACTCTACTCAACTTTTACTTTTAGTTATAGTTAGAGCATTTGTAAGAATAAAAAGAGCTGCACTGCCAATAATTTGTGAAGAAACTGTCAACACATTAGGAGCTTTCAGAGGATTACAGTTTTTAATATAGTCTAATGAACATATTGCACATGCGATCTCAACAGAATCGATAGCCATGTGCACAAGTGCTCTTAAGCCCATACACATGCATATGCAAATAAATAAAAAACAAAAATATATATGCGCTCTTATCGGCACTGCGAATACTACAACAAACGGGCTTACCTGCATTTCAGCCCAACAAAAGTTTCATGCCGAGTCATAATTGAACGAAAAAAAAGTAAATAAATAAATTAATGTCTGAGGTTAACAAATTACGACAATAAAAATACAAGAAAGAAGTGAAAATGATTAAAGCAAATAAAGATAATGTTGATACTCAGCATCACACGCATTTCACAAACACACATAAAGGCCAAAACAAACAACACTTCAAAAAATGTGGGTCACCAAAGCTGTAGCACACCTTACCACGCGACTCAACGTCACGCTATCCGATGCCAACGAATTATAAAGAAAAAAGTGAATAAAAAAGTAAAAAAAAATATATATAAATAACAACTTGAAAATCACGATAAAAAATATTCCGTAATGTGTGTGATTTAACAACAACTGTTATTCGATTATTGGCCCTAATTCTGGAAACATATAAAATTTTCTGTGGTACAATAACTAGATGATGAAATGTTTGAAGGAAGCAGATTAAATAGAGCTGAATTTTTTTAGATACCGTTTGATCAATCAGAATGAAAAAACAAAAATAAAATTTAGATGCAATTTAGCAAACTTACCAACCACTTTCAGTCCTAGAGCTAATCATTACGTATTTCGTTCTGTATACTCCAGAAAAGCGGTAGTTAAAAACCATTTAAAAGTACGGTAATCGATCATGGTTAATGAATATCAGAACTTTCAGAAGAAGTAGCGAGCGGCTGGAGAGAGGACAGGAAGAGGGCGGTAAGAAGAAGATATAAAGGTTGAGTACTGAAAATCTGCAATTGATACTTTTGGGTATTTAAAAAATCTTCTTTATACCAAAAAATCTTCACCCATTCGTTCTGTTTGGAAAGAATCTATTTTATTCATAGCTATTGAAATTTGCATATAGTCAATAGTATTAAGGTGCGAGTAACTAGTACTTGTGAAGTTGATGTTTAACATATTTTAACGAATTTTGGGGATTTTCTGATAATTATTTACCTTCTGCTAACGTTCGTATCGCTAAACTGTCGAATAAATAACTCCAATATTCAGTATTGCACAATGGTCTTCATTTAGTAATAGTAAAATTATAAGTCAGTATCACGTACTTCAAAAAATCGTGTTTAAATCAAACTGATTACTGATTCCTCAGCTTGCGCTGCTTTTATTCTCTCGGTTATCTCGTTCGCCAATTCTCCTAAGGTCTAGTCGTTTCACGATCATGTGTTCTAGAATAGCTGCACCTCATGCTTGGTTACCCAGATATATACATGTATATCTGTAGTTATGCATTTCTTCTAGCCATATGCGTGTGTATGTGTGAGTAACCACATCATCATGACTACATATGTGTATGTGAGATATTTTCGTCGCTTCTATGTACGTAAGTATTGCTTGCTTTGTGTGTTCATGTACATAAGAGTGGCTGCTTGCTGTTTTTGTTGTTGCGATTATTTACTAACAGCATAGTGACGCCAATATTCACCACAATATGTACATCTAGAAGACATGTCTACGAGTTTACCAGAAACCAAATATTTTGAGCTTCAAAAGAGGGGTTCCTTTTTATATGAGAAAAGCTTCGACGGCTTATTATCGTTAGCGTATAATTATCATTCAGGATTCCCCACACCGTAAGCAAAGGGATCAAAAATTGTCCTAAAGTGTACACTGATTTTATTCTTTTTGTTTTTTTAATACAATATAAATAGCACATCAACTAAAAATCTGAAGTAAAGTTTGCGCAATAAATCCAAATATATTCACAAGAGATCAAGTGCCACAAATACATGCAATTACTGAGCAGTTATTGTTTATGAACAGCACCAAACAAATTTACATGCAACTACAGTAATGTACCCGCTTTTAACACTCATCATGTAAACGGCATGTAAACATGCATTACATTTATGTAGCACCTACCAACTATAAAATGTAGTTATTTGACTGAATATTTGCTTTCAAAATTTGAATGTAAGCATTATTGACATACAGAGGTGTTTTAGTGCTTGAATGCCTACGACTAAGTAGATAAGATACATTGGTTATGTGTTTCGGAATGCGTGACTCGATGGTGTTTGGTTAAACGCTTTTCGTGTAACTGAAATTGCAGCATACAAACGCAATGCGCATGAGTAAACTGATCAACCAATTGTTGGCGAACGGAGGAGGTGCTCGTAGCGGTAAAAATATGTTGCATTTTAATGCGTTTGTCATGTGATTAATTGTTTTTTGCTATTTGAAAATTCCAGTTTAATACATAAATTTGTACATTCGTGCTTGTGTATGAAAGTTTCTAAAGAATATATAGAAAAAACACCCGTCTTCATTAGTAATGCCTTCAAGCGTAAATAACTGTATTAGAAATTACATTTGTGTACTCTAAATTAACTACGGTGTTAATTATCTTTGTGCCATTGCATAGAACACTACATAAATTAGATATGCCTTGATGATTTGAAACCAATTTAAAAAAATAGGTAGTTGAAGCGTATATTTTGATAGGGATTTGATAGAGAGAATAGGATATCAGAACCTACGTCAGCAGAGCTTCTAATACAATCGCAAAATTTTCTATAGTGGTATGTGTGTACAAAGGGAATATTGATGGAAAATTGGAGCATAAAATTCACGCAATCAATCTTTACTGCTTAAAGTACAAACAAGCGAAAACCGATTCAATATTTTCTCTCCTGAATCTCAGTCGGTGCGCTCACATCACATATTAATGAAGACCGAATTAATTTCTGACGTTCTACGAAGCTCATTTCCGCAATTCTGCACTAAATAAACTGCCGATGATATTCTTTACGCAAATATCGGTGGTGATGAATATCTAAGAAATAAAATGGATTAAAGAACTGATCTAAACCTAGTGGGCTTACGGGATTAGACTTACGGCGCCAAATCACAACGACATCGACACCGAAATAAAATTTCTTCGGGATTGTTACGCAAATTGCTGTTACTATTGTAAGTGCCTTTGGGCCCACATTCAAATGAGTCAAGTGCATTAAATAATATTTGGTTCTGTTTTTTTTGTTTTTTGTGTTCAATTGTCAGCCTGAAATACTCGCCATGTAGTAGTGTCCTGCCAGCTGTGACGTCTAAACGTGCAATAAACGTAGCACGCGTCTACTGGAGTGTGAATTTAACTGTTTTATGACTCTTAAATGTTAAATTGCTGTTAAATTCTGCGATAAAACAAAATGGGTTAATGTGTTTAAAAATCAACTACATTCGACAAACAATGGGTAATGTTGCCACCAAAGCATGAAAAAGCAATAAAAGCCACGAATTTCTAGATGATCACCTACTCATATGAGTGTCATTCACATTTAAATATTGAATTTTTCGAATTTCAGATCTTTTATATTGTATTACGAATAAAAATATTAGCAAACAATTTTTAATGTGCAACATCACAAGCGAGATTGATGCGAAGTTAACTAAAATATGCATATAATCCTTTTCTAATATACAAATATAATATTAACATCTCTCTAGTTTGTTGAATATCACCTCCCTTGAGAATAACGACATGGTGTTGGCTTACTTTTTGTTAGGATGCAGTCTGTAGGCAAGCAATGAAGCATGATATCGCGTCACAAATTCGCAGCTACATCACAGCATTAAATATCATATGACATCATGTCACATCAATTCGCATCATGCTCTCGACAATTTAACAGTTTTTGAGCTGAGTTCTTCTATATTTTAAATATGCTCAAAACAGGGGGTCGTCATTTAGAATTATGTCATATGAGCTATTTTGACTACTAAAAGTATCAGATTTTATCTGCAAAGTAAGCATACCAATTCGCTGAAGAATCTACAAAATGCTGACTGGGTTCATATTCCCTTAATTACTTTTTTTTGCTGTTGTAAGCAGTAAACCAACAGCAGACATCTCCTATGGTTATTTTGTTACGATTGGACATTGGTGAGCTTGTACAAAGATGCAGTAATAGCAATTAATTTCTAATCAAACAGTTGTGTGATTATAACAATCGACTGGGTACTGCTTTTTTTTCATTCCCCTTTGTTGTGATGTACATGACGGCGGATGAATGCACAGCAAACTGGTGCTTATTGATTGTGCAAGTAAAAATTTTCTTGGGAAATTTATTTAAATTTCATGTTTTCTTTTTTTATGTATTATTATAAAAGGTTGGCTTTGTACATATTTGGTTTTTTTTAGTTTATATATTTTAGATTTATTAATTTTGTGTTTGTGTTAACGTTAATTAAATTCATTGTTTATTAGTTGACTATGATTTTGGAGCACTGATCTTTAGTTTTTCATAACAATACTTATATGTTTAGGTTTTGGTAAATTTTTTCGAACGTAGTGGTTTCCGCGATATTGCGTGCTGGACTTTCCTCAATTACGGTAGTTTGGTCCATGTTAGTGTTACTGCAGTGCTTCGAGTTATACCGATAGATTTAACAGGCAGCAGGCAGTCAATCCACTCCTTAAAATGTGTCACTTCGACGGCGCCATCTGTTAAGTTTGTAACCAAAAACAGCTGACTGCCACATGTATTTTTTGTTTAATACTGATATTGACAGCTTCTTTTTCTTCTATTGGTAGCGCTGCCATCTTTCCACGAACATTTAAGAAATATTTAACAGGGCGTTGAGATAACGAAATCAACGAACGACGAATAACTGGTAGTCGAGAAACAGCCCTAACTACCCAAATTTGTAAAATAATTAATAGAAACATTTCAAATACTTACTTGGCACTTGGCTGTTATTCAGGTTTAAGAATCGTTTTCACCATCCCTCGTAGAGCAAGAAATTAACAGAAGGATAGCAATCCTTTTTTGCCAAACAATTAACTGAGAGTACCTAGATGCTTTGGATAGCATGAGAAAACAAGAATGATAGAAACATACCTAAGTCAGTTGTAGCGACATTATCTGGTGTACAGTGGGCTCTACTTTGCCTTACGCCTTCGCTTAGCAGATAAAGACTGAGTTCAGCATTTGATCAAATGCGTCCATATATAAAGAGGCGAAAAAAGTGGTTCATGCGGTGAAAGAGGTCTAGATAAAGCTAAAAACAAGAACAACGTAAAGTACGGTTCAGAATCACGGACGGTGCTGGGAAAATATGGGATGACTTTAAAG
Organism: Eurosta solidaginis; assembly: GCA_029619165.1. Classification (NCBI taxonomy): domain Eukaryota; kingdom Metazoa; phylum Arthropoda; class Insecta; order Diptera; family Tephritidae; genus Eurosta; species Eurosta solidaginis. Next base: position 14,765 of record JARSSU010007599.1, read on the forward strand.
TAATCAAGACAAAAGTTCTCCGGAATATATAGGCTTTATCTTTCCTGGAATGTCAACGTTTTGTATCGATGGAGGTTTTATTAAGTAGGAACTTTACGCATAAAAACATAAATGCTACGTCATGTTATGCGAATAGATGAAGACGTATCCGCTCAGAAAGTATTCTTGCATGCGTTTGAAGCATAAGTTGGGCAGAATTCTACCGAGTTGAGAAAGACAGAGGGACAAGGCCCTTTCAAAGTTCACACAAGATTTATTTATCACTTTACTTTTAAATTTGTTTCGCCTACTCACTTTTTCTAAAAAAAAACAAAAATAATCCTCTGCACCCGTCAACCAGTCATTCACATTCCAAATTCTTTACGCTTCGCTACGAGCAGCTGCCTGAGTTACGCAAATATTTTTCAGCTTTAATTTTTTTAAAGTTACGGTGTGGTTTTCTGTAGCAACAACAACAAAAAGAAAAACGAAAAAAACACCAAGAAGTCTTAATGGGCGCACCTATCAAAAGCAAGTGGCAATAATGTCAAATGCGGCACGTGACTCACGCCCAGTTGCTCAGTTGAGCACAAAGCAAAGCGCGTACAATTTACAGTTGCAAACATTTATCACAGAAACTGGAGGCGAAAAAAACATTTTTTTGTTAATTTTATACTCAGCGTGCTTTTGCGCACAGAGTATATTAACTTTGATTGAATAACGGTTGGTTGTACAGGTATAAAGGAATCGAGATAGATATAGACTTCCATATATCAAAATCATCAGTGTCGAAAAAAAATTTGATTGAGCCATGTCCGTCCGTCTGTCCGGTAACACGATAACTTAAGTAAGTATTGAGATATCTTCACCAAATTTGGTACACGAGCTTATCTGGACCCAGAATAGATTGGTATTGAAAATGAGCGAAATCGGATGTTAACCACGCCCACTTTTTATATATATAACATTTTGGAAAACACAAAAACCTGATTATTTAGTAAATAATACACCTAGAATTTTGAAATTTGACGTGTGGACTGATATTGAGACTCTTGATGAAAATTTGAAAATTTTGTTTAACCCTTTCACCCCTGAGTTTTTTTTTCGAAATCAGGCTGTGTTTTGATCATTACGACAGCTAATCCTGTAATATGACTAAAATATAAGATGTTTGGCATACCTGAATCCTTACCGTTATCTGGGATATATAATCCCAATAACATTTATTAATATTTACAGGTGGGACGAATAAGTCCCAATAATACCAAAAGAGCCAAAAATTTGTACACATCTAAAGGTATAAACAAATATTGGGATATTATTATCCCACACAAATGCATTATTGGGATTATATGTCCCAATGCAGTTATAAATATAAAAAACTTACTTTTTCATTATAATTTCATTCCAATTTCGAAGGAATAATATTTATTCACACCTAAACTTTATAGCAAGCGTATATTACGATAAAAACGGTACCAGATAGACGTTTCACACTGAAATACAACGCGTTACTGATGAAATTTCGCGACATGTCTGTGCAAAATATTGCGTAACGGGAAATTTGATGTCAATAATGACGGAATGCGGTTACTGATCATCAAGAAGGCTTCAAGGTTTTATTGGGCACATTTCAATGCGTAATTGGATAAAAAATAAAAGTTATACACATATTTGAAGTTTGCTGGGACGTATTGTCCCAGTAGGGGCGAAAGGGTTAAAATGAGCGTGGCACCGCACACTTGTGATAAAATCAATTTTACAAATATTATTAATCATAAATTAAAAATCGTTAAACCTATCGTAACGAAATTCGGCAGAGAGGTGCCTTTACTATAGGAATGCTTGAAGAAAAATTAACGAAATCGGTTAAGGACCGCGCCCACTTTTATATAAAAGATTTTTAAAAGGGTCGTAGACGAATAAAATAGCTATATCTTTGCGAAAAAGAGCTTTATAACAATGGTATTTCATTTCCCAAGTAGATTTATAACAATAAATAGGAAAACCTTAAAATTCAAAAAAATGGGCGTGGCACCGCCCCTTTTATGACTAAGCAATTTTCTATGTTTCGGGAGCCATAACTTGAAGAAAAATTAACGGATCGTAATGAAATTGGGTACACATATTTTCCTTATAGCAGAAAATATTTCTTGTAAAAATGGACGGGATTGGTTAAAGACCACGGCAACTTAGATATAAAACAAGTTTAAAGGAGTCGTAGACTAGAATAATAACTTAGCAAAAAATATTTTTGAATCAATGATATTTCACTTATCCAGTTTTATTGCAAGAGGAAATTGGGAGACATTTTTTTTTAAACGGGCGGTGCCACGTGTTAAGTAGAAAAGTAATTTACCTGAAATGATAATGAAATGCAAAATTTAAGCTCACGCTGAGTATATAATATTCGGTCACACCCCAACTTAGACACCTTTACTTGTTTTTTGTTTGTTTCATTTTCGCTGTTTACAGAGGATTTTGTCGATTGCAGCTGCTTTGCCAAAGCAACAACAACATGTGTTAATTAAAGTATTTGCCACATTTAAAGCAACAATTTGCAACTTACTTTTTGTTTTTTAATTCTTAATCTCCTTTTGTAGTTGTAGTTTCTTTGGCAATAAGAAATTTTCTGGCCGCCACAAATTAGAGCATAAAGTTTTGCAGATAACGAAAGGAGGCGAGTTTTTTAGTGCTTATTGTTGTTGTGGTAATAAAACAACTGTAAAAAAACGTGCTAAACATTACTCTTTGTAAGCAAAATTTATAACGCTAATTGGCCTCATAATTTTTGCCGCAGGTTGACAGTAAACCATTTTGTAAGCGAGACGTAAATTGGAGCTGTGCGAAATTGCATTTTGCTCATAAGTAGTGTTGATTTAGAAATTATCTGAAACTGAATTTAGTCAAAGCATTGAGTTTTTCATGATTCTTAGAATTAAGAAAAATCTGTTGTGGCTGTAATTTATATATATATTTTTTGAACTTAAAGTACCTCTACTTAAGCCGAAACTTTTTGTTGTTTTTAACTAGTGCTATAATTTTAGGTTGTCCCTATTCGTCCGAAAATTTTGGAATTTTATTTTATTTTTTGCTTTCTTCAATAAATCTATGCTGAACAATAAAAAAAAGTTTTCCCGGACGAACAGCCCCTTCCAAATTTCGAAACCTCCAAAATTTCTTTGAAAAATATACGATATTTGTCTAGTTTCGAAATTTGGGAAACCATTCGAAAATGCATAAAACTAAATATTTGACTACAATTGAAATGTTTATTGACTTTTGGAGCTTTTTCTGCTTAAAACATTTACTCCCAAAAACTATGAAAGAAAAATCATTCAAAGTTGCTAGAAACTAAATATTTCTGGGAAGATAATCTGTATTGCTGAGAACTAGATGATTTTCTGTCAAACTAAATATGTTACTAAAGGCGTATTTCATACCGACGGGTGGGAGATTTTGACTCATCTTTGCTCAGATTTTAACTAAATAATCTGGAGCTAATAATCTACAAGGTTTCAAATCATTTCGCAAGGCAGAAATATAGAACGTATTGGCAAAACTTTAATCCTGCAGATGAGAGCAGTATTAGATTTTTAGATTATTTTGTTAAAGAAGTTACTCAAAAAAATTGCTCAAAAACCCCGGGAACTAAAAACCATTTCAATACAGTTAGGTTAAAATTTTAAAGGTTTCTGTTATAGGAGGAATAACTATGAGGACTGCATTGCTATCTACTTTTCCTGCGTTAAATATGCTATTCAAAGAAACTAGTTTCGAAGCTCCCATACACTTCAGGCCGTCGAGGCATTTTCATCCATATTTGTATGCACATGCAGACCCAATATTGAAATGCACGAACCTTTTCGTTACTTGTGCGAGGATTTTAATAATAATTGTAACCATTTTAACACTTCTGACTTGATCTTCCTAATTAAAAATAATTTATTTGTTGCCTTAAATAATTAAAACCAATCTTTAGGGGGGTGGCTTGGGAACGCGTCCTTTCCAACCTCCCATGCAGCGCAACCATAATTGCTGTTTGAAAGTTGTACTCTGCTGCTCGTAATAACATAACAACTAATAATTGTGCACCAATAGTATAGAACGTAACCAGATTTTCCTTTGCTCGAAGCCCCTTCCATTCACACAACATACTCAACACCTCATGCCAGCCTCCTACTGGGCATACAGCTCCTTTTTAAGCACTCTTACTACTATGTTAAATTATCTAATACTTTTTCTAATACAAGACCTCGTCTGAATAGTTGTTAAATTTGTAGACTAATAAATAAATAAAAAGTGCGAGTGTAAACCGCTCATTAATACACGGAAAAAGTTGGTTCTACTTTAAGTAGTGGATTCCTCGAAAAACATTTACTCCGAAAGTTTTTAATTTTTCCTCCAAATTGTCGGAACGAATATGTATTTTATGCGGACTTCGCTTTTCATGGGAGAAATCTTCTTCGCATTTTGCCAAACCATTTCCAAGGAGCAACCCCGCTTATAAAAATAGGTTTATTATTGAAAAAATATGTTTATAAATATTTTCATGTTGATTTTCTAGGGCATTGAACCCAGGTGTGGTAGGCGAGCACCCGACCACTACTACCCCATGGTGGTCATAGACTGATTGTTGAAAATTACTTCATGACTCCTTAAGAAAAACATATACTCCGAATTTTTTCTCATTGTTAATTTAATATTTCTTTACCTTATGTGATACGACCGGAATTTACTCCGAATTTAATTTATGTTTAAAAATTCCATAATTTTTAAAGCTTTTTTTATATTTATAGTACAACCTCAAAATTTTGTTTGCTAGTGTTTTTGTCTCTAATTTTCACAATACTAGACAATTACGAAAATTTATGCAATCATCTTTTCAATTTTATAAATTTCAGCATAAAATGGTACGCCTTAAACGCCAGCCAAGCTCTCATTGTTATGAATGATAAATGATTTTTTGTGGCGTTGCGCGCATTTTTCAAATTAAAATTTTTTCTTTGTTTGTCCACCAAAAGAAGATAAACACTGAGTGCAGCTGAGTCACTGTGGTTGAAAGGTGAATGGTTTTTGTTATATTTGTAGCATCATGGTAAATGTAAAGGGCAAAAATTGCTGGCAATGTAAAGCGAATGAGGTAAGATGATGTCGGCAAAGTTTGATATTGCTGGACGACACGAATCATCGTACTCCAATTTATTTTAAAAGTACATGCACATATACATATATTACATATGTATGTATGTACGTACCCGGTACTAAAATCACTCTTAACTTAAGATTTCTTTCCCTCCAATTTTCCTTCGAATTTTTACAACTCCGAATTTTGCCAGAGCAAGTTGCTGTCGTTAGCCCCGGCAGTCGTGGAAGTTTTTGTACCACAAACCAAATGTTGCATGCAATAATTCAATGCAGCAGACAGTGCGTGGCTTGCCTCATCATATCATAGGTATCTTCAATAAAAATTATTATAAATAAATATTGTGAGGGAAGCGCATAATTATTGGCAAAGTAGATCTTACGCCTTTGTAGTTGCTGTCAACGAAAATGAAATGCTGTAATGCTGTCGTACTCAAATTAAAAAATGAGAAGAAAGCAAAATCAAGTTGCACGTAGTTGAAAATTTCAAGTGGCGACTGAACATCACGAACGCGCGGAGCAAAAGCAGAATCTGCTGCTGATGAATACTCATCTCCACATTGTACAAAAGCCTCGTCGGTGGCCTCTAGTGCGTGCAGGACAATGAATAATTTTATTTGTGTAGTTTAATTTATGAATTTCATTCTGCTATACAATACAGTGCACAACTTTATTTATATTTATATGAATATGGGTTATATTTGAGTCTTATTGTTTTCCATAAAAGGTTTTTTTATTCAAGGAAGGATAAACGAAGTATGGACGGATTTTATGGAAAAAGGCTTTATGTCAGAAGAAAACGATGGTATAACAAATAAAGGTGTCTAAGTTCGGGTGTAACCGAACATTATATACTCAGCGTGAGCTTCAAATTGTACATTTCATTTCAGTAAATTACTTTTCTACATAACACGTGGCACGCCCGTTTTGTTTAAAGAAAATGTCCTTTCCCATTTCCTCTTACAATAAACCTTGATAAGTGAAATACGCATTGATGTCACTATTTTTTGTTTTACCTAGCTTATAGCTTATTATTCTAGTCTACGACCCTTTTAAACTTGTTTGTATCTAACGTTGCCGTGGTCTTTAACCGATCCGTCCGATTTTTACTGGAGACTATTTCTCTGCTATAAGGAAACTAGGTGTCACGATTTCATTACGATATGTCGTTTGTCTTCGAGTTTTGATGGCTCCGAAACATAGGTAAATGTGCCTAGTCATAAAAGCAGTGCCACGCAACCATTTCAAAAACTTTAGTGTTTCCAATAAAGGTGGTTATACATCGTATAGAAAGTAAAATGCTATTGATACAAAGCTCTTTTTCGCTATGATATAGCTTATTGTATTCGTTCCACTACCCTGTAAAATCGTTTATATACAAGTCGGGCGTGGTCCTTAAGCGATTTCGTGATTTTATCCAAAGCATTCCTTATAGTAATAAAGGCAACCTCTGACGGTTTTTGCTGTATTTTGTGTAGCGATAGTTTACGAGTTTTGTTGATGTACGATTAAGGAATATATGTAACATTGTCATAAGTGCGGTGCCACGCCAATTTTTATCAAAGAGTCTCCATATCAGTCCACGTCTCAAATTTCAACATTCTAGGTGTATTATTTACTAAATATCAGGTTTTGTGTCTTCGATTGTTTATATATATAGTGGGCGTGGCGTGTTATCATCCGATTGCGCTCATTTTCAATGTCATCTATTCTGGGTCCAGATAAGGCTCCTGTGTACCAAATGTGGTGAGAGATATCTCATATTTACTCAAGTTGTCGTGTACACGGACGAGACGGAGACGGCGGGCTCAATGAATTTTTTTTCGATACTGATGATTTGATATATGGAAGTCTATATCTATCTCGATTCCTTTATAACTGTACACCAACACGTTATCCAATCAAAGTTAATATACTCTGTGTGGCAAAGCACGCTGAGTATAATAAGTCATTGTTCGAGAATTAATTGTTAAAGAGAGAAAATAAAGAGCGATGAAAGATTGGTGGTAGTAAAATTTGTTTTGGTTTCTGTTTTAAAAACTAAATTGAGTTTATATTACAAGGCATATTTTGGTTTCGAGAGTGGATACTCAAATTTCGGAGTGACGCTCTAGTATAACGCGTATGTAACTCAGACTACGTAGAAGAGTTTTACTGCCAGTGTTTTATGGCACTAATGCTCTGCAGGCACAACAAACATCATTCACTTAACGATAAGCCATACGAAAAGTGCCATTTTCAAAGAGAATTGACATATAATTTGTTTGCAAATTTTGAATGTACGGTATGTGCACGTCGTATGCAAATTACATTAGGGACCGTTTCATCATCTGAGTTATTCACTTATCAATGAGTTATCGAAACTCCATTTTCTTCGCGCTTACTGGAGCATCGATTCTCAACTAAGTGAGGTTTTCACCCTGTGTTGGCTATCCTATAGTTAGTTCTAACTTTTCAGAGGCGATGAAAAAGGTCATAGAGACTACTTAAATATATGACTACTTCTCAACTGATTGTCAACCTCACCTACCCTGTTTCTTTAACAACCTAGGTGCTGGCGACCCAAGCTCCTCATGGATCTAGGAGGTGGGAAGACGGTATGGCCGTGATAGTTTTATGTTGTCATACTAAAATCTGTTCCCACATACGGTCGGGTAGTACCCATGGTGCTGTACTGGTACTGCCGTCATCTGCACAACCCATACACTTCAACACAGAGTTCCTTATGAGCTACAACACACACTCATAGTAAACACTTATAGCCGTTTTCGCTATCACAGTTAACGTTAACGGCACTTTATTGACAAATCATCAAATGATTTCTGTCATAAAAAGTCCCAGTTTCTTATACGAAGTTATAACGGCCCTTCATACATATGTGTTTTCTCTTTGAATCGTAATTAGATTATCTAGATAACTGCAGGGCCCGTTTCACAGAAATACAAGTCGGTAATACAAGTCAAGTTTATTCGCACCAACTTTTCTTATTAAAGAAAGCTTGTTTGTATAAAATATTTGTATGTTCGTGAACGGGACACAGATCGAACGGAGAGCAGCATATACATATATGAATACATCTTTTACTGTATAGGAGCAATAAATGTTACTCGCATTTCGATAATTATTTTCAAAAATGTTTAAGTCAGCAAGTAGACAAATTACTGAGAAGGTAGAAAGATAAGACATCGTCTAAGTCCATAAGACTATTATAATTGAAACATTATTGTCTCTATTTATCTATCTTTCAGATAATAATAAATCCTCGCGTCTGCCTGACTATAAAAAATCTATAACGATATATAGATGAACAACGATGAACTATGCACTCGTAAGTATTTTATTCAGTAAAAAGTTAGACGAACGATCTAGAATATCGGATTAAATGTTTAGCAGTTGCGATAGCTCTAGACACATGTCGTGAAATCCTATCTGAGGGAAGGAGGATCTTTTAATAGGTTCCTAGATCTCACCTCTGTCTATCAGACTTCCGTCACTGAATGTATCCAGGATAGATACTATGCCAGCTATATGAGAGCCACAGTTAGGTATAGGATACTACAATAACAACATATACTGTTTATTTTCAGAGTCTATTGCCAGAGGGACTATCACATCTCCTGGCTCTTACTCATTCTCATCTTCTAACTACATTCATGAAGTAGCACTACTATCACGATCTCTGTCATATAATGCCAAAAGATCTGTAGTATCACCTTAACATCGCGACCCTGGGATCACTAGGACATAGAGGGATAACTGCTGCACTGGACAGTACAGAGCTATGCTATGGACAGATTACAACAATGTATAGATTCTCCCGACTAAAGAACGCTTATAGTATGCACTATTGCCATCATGTACGCTAATGCTAAAGAGCACATCTAGAGTCAGTCGACGAAATGATAGTGCTACATAACACCGAGACACCGGAGAAACTGTGCTGTTGAACATGTACACAGAAACCTGTCAAATATGGGATCACTGAAGATAATAATATGCATTAACACATTAGTAGTGATAAAATTTTTCACTACTAATGTTAGCATTACATGACTGGGCACTATCGCTAAAAGGTGTTGCTACGAGTTGCATGAATGATAAGTGAGGAAGAAATGGTAGTTCACTTCACCTGATTTGATCCAGTGTTATATATATTAATGTATGGATCTCTAACGTCCCTTAAACCTGTTCATGTTTGGACCTTGTATGCTTCACTATCATATGAAACAACCTAACGATATTTTTCTTAGGCACGTTATCTTCTCATGGTTGTTGTTCTTATATGTGTAGCTGCTAAAAAGCATATTTCTCACTCCTCATGTCGTCATTCATGCAGATCGCTCTAACATCGACTCCGTGTTGGCAAGTGTATTTGCATGCTTTTACGTGTTATCCGAGCAAAAGAAATAAAACTTAGTTTTTTCACATGGATAATACTATTCAATCATATTTCTTCGTATTGCGCAGTGCTTTTGCATTTGTGTATTTGAGATGAACAGTTCCAGCGATTTTAATACGCAAAAAATGCAATTTAAAAAACGTTGATTTGTATTATCGCTTCACTTGAATTACTGCTTATACTAAATTTGCTGCGTATAATATGAACACAGTAAGGAAGGCTAAGTTCGGGTGTTAACCGAACAGTACATACTCAGCTGAGAGCTTTGAGACAAAATAAGGGAAAATCACCATTTAGGAAAATGAACCTAGGGTACCCTGGAATGTGTTTGATAGGATATGGGTTATCAAATGAGAAATGTGCTAATGAGCATATTTAAAAGGGATGCGGGCCATGTAGTTCTATAGGTGGACGCCTTTTCTGCGATATCAGCCATAAAGGTGGACACATGAGTTAGACTACTAGATATTGTTGTACGATATGGTGTATCAATTAAAGGTATTAATGATAATTTGTATTTTAAAAGGTGAGTTGCTCTAGTGTGTATGTGAATGGCGTTTCAGAGTATATCGACCAAAAGTGTCGGACCAGGTGATCAGCACATTATCAGCTGTCGGGTACCGCTAATTTATTGCTAAACGTAAACTCCACGAAGTAGTCTTACTTCCAGATTCACAGGTCATTTTAATTTCGCAAGCAGAACTCTTGTCATCTACTTACATATGGATCTAGTGTATGCGCCATTTCACAGAAACCGTTATCGTCATAGACTTCTATGCCCTCTACCAAATTCCAAAGATTGTGTTATTTTGTTCGACTTATGGCTTAAAAAGTATTCTAGATCGAATGCATTATTGAAAGATGAGCTACGTCTCATATCTGAATTGTCTTTATTTGTCAATTTGTTGCACCATTATCGTTACTGGAGTTGAATGTGACATAATTTAAAATCTTATACTATGTAGAGATATATAACATTTTGTGTTAAAATTTGAAACTTTGGAAAAAATTTTTTTTAAATAGTGGCGTGTTCGTCATCTGATTTTGCTGATTTTTATTTGCACACATATAGAATAATATGAACGAGTAACGCTCCTGACAATATTTACATCTCATGATATCTGTCAAAGCACTTGCTCACAAGTACAGCTTGCATAAGCTCTATACAATTCTCTTCTTAACAGTGGGCGGTGCTACTCGCCATTGCCCAAATTTTCACTAACTATTGGCGTCTAAATAAGGATCCACGCACTGACCAAGTTCAGATCGCTTTATCCGTACTTTGTAATGATTATCGCACTCTTTCGATTTTCGAAATATTCGATATCGTGAATAATGTGTCGGGCGTGCTGTAGTATCGATTTCGTTCATTTAAATAGCAATCATGAGAGAAGATAGCTGCGCCAGGAACGTACAAAATATTTCCTCAGATACTCAAAATTACTTAAGTGTATCGTGTTTGCGGTAACAAACGTGGGGTGACGACGTACTTTGGAAGAGTATTGAAATAAAGGTTGCGGTCACGCCCATGTCGAAATTTATTAAGTGTATGATGTTCTTAGCTATTAACTGAATTATCTATAACTCCATTTTCTAACTGTTCGATATCGCAAGTGGGGTCGTGGTTACCTCCTGATTTCTGCTCATATATCCATAGCTATATTCAGATAGCCCGTATACCGTGATTGTGTGACGATTTATCAAGAATTTGCTCAGTTATCGTCGCTAACGGAGAGGAACAGACGGACGAAACATGCTCTAATCACATATGTTTGTTCAGTTCTGATGATTTTGATGAATATGGAAGTTCTATATGTATCTCGATTGCCCTTTATACATAATGTATAAGATCACTGTATCCATAAAAGTTGTAATGGACCTGTGTACAAGTACAATCTTCTGGTATATTAAACAGTTGCAGCACTTGGTGACTAATATTCGATAATTGAATATGATGAGCAACTATATTTATTTAATGGATAGTTTCATAGACTAACTTTACGTATAGGATGATTAATTTTTGTGACTATAGTTTTGTACATTGAGGCGAGCAATTAAGCTCAAGGCCTACAAAACTTCTAGTAATTTTACCTTGAAGAGGAGACGGTAGCTATGTTTTAACATAGGTCCTGTTACACTGATTGGCGTTCTTCCGTTAGGTCGTCAAACAAATTCTGGTAACACTATGAACACATTCAATCTATGTGAAGTCTTTATTAACCGACCAGTTCAACCTAACCATGGTATTATTACTAATTATTTACTAATATTGGTTAGAAATAAATGTAAATCCTTTGAAGTTGATCCGCCAGTCAAATCTTAGCAACAAATATTACGAAATATTAATAATAAGAAATGATTAGCCAAAAGTTTCCGCTTTAAGCAATGCCGCCTACAAGTCATCGAAGAAAAATATATTAACAAAAAATAATGATAGATTATGGTATGAAACGCTTCCGAAAACAAATGTGATGACAAGCATAAATTCGTATGAGCGCGAAGACGCCAGCGACTAAATCCAACAGAGACCAAAAAAGAGCTAATCGAAGGTCGATAACGAAGATGTTCTTGTTTTTTCAGTGACTGGAGAGCTACTAAAGACTTTAACAACAAACAACAAAATTATTAAGTACTGCATCATTATCTCTATAAAACTAAAAGAACAACTTAGTCATCGCTTTTGGCGTCATAATCAACCACAATCAAAATGAATCCGAGGCGCATGTGTGTGTGGCAAGCAAATATTGCAGGGATGGGGTTGCGGGTGAAGCAGCGTTGATTGAGTATATTAAATATTATGATCAACATTATTGTAGTTCATTAAACAATTTAACACGCCGTCATGGTATAATACAATAACAAAATAAGGCGGCCAAAGGGTGCAACGGAGCACGTCAGATCAACAATGGAATAACAGCATTTCCATGGCATACGACACGGCGACGAATAAGCTTGAGTGTTTGGCTGTGTCGTAGACTCCGAAACTAAATTAAATTAAATTGAATTGTGGCAAAATAAATTGAATTATGGCTCAAAACAATATTGCTGATTTTGTTTTTTTTTCGTGTTCATCAAAAATTCTTTTTTAGAGAGCTCGTGAGTTAATTTATGCATGCACGCGGCGGATGCCTTGCCACGTCACTGTGGACGGATGTAATCTCCAGACGGCTTAAAAATTATACGAAGAATAAAACTTGCCAACAAGTGCTACTTTGGACTGAGCAGGCGATTGAAAAGTAAAGCCTTCTCTCGAACGAAAATCACGCTCAATAAATTGCTCATCACACCTGTCCTGACTTAGAATCATGGACGGTGGCGACGAAGATGAGTTAGCCCTAGAAGTGTTCGAGACAACAATTGGACGTAAGAGTTATGGTACTGTCCGTGATGCCGACACCGGGTATAGAAGGAGGTATAATGATGAGCTGTATGAAATTTTACGCAGATATGAAGTTAGTACAACGAATAAATGCCGAAAGCCTTCGCTGGCTAAGGCGAATGGGCGAAGATGCGCCGTCCATGAGAGTATTTCAGCCGACACCGCAGTTTGGAAAATAGGAAGAGGGAGACCTCCAATAAAGTGGGCGAGGCTGGTGGAGGAAGACTTGACCTTCTTGGTGTTCTAAATTGACGTAGGTTATCGGAAAAGGGCTATAGCTCTTATGGTGATGATGCGGCGTATACTTGTATCTCGTGCATATCGTGTTGGGAACATGTCAAAAATATATAATACTTTCCCTGCGAGCAAATGGAAGCCAATAAAATAAACTGGTCCTCCATGTATTCAGCATCTCCTTAATTTTTCTCAGTATAACAGTTGCTGAATTTATTGAGGAAGTTGGCGTACTTTCATTCCATGCAGCACTTTAAAACAGCTTCATGGCAAAAAAATATATTTTACATCTCCACCGCCGCGATATTGCGTGAGCTACAGCAAAAACAATAATTTCATTTTAATGGGGAGATCATAGTTCATTGCTCTGGTAACAAATATGCGATAGCGAACTGAAAAATAGCCGTCAATATTTGAAGAATTAAAACTATGCAAACCAAACTCAAACGCGTTTTGGATATGAGAAAATTTTATGAAAATTTCGAACTTTTTATTTGGAGTATTTTTTAGTAATCAAACGAGTTTGACAAAGTACAAGTTATAGATTTCTCAAAATTTGCATAGATTTTTGACAATTTTTATTTTGCGTAAGATGTTTTAGATTTCTTTAACACTTTGTATGGAGGAAAATCTAAAGCATACTTCGGAAAAATATTGTCCAAAATTGTTCTAGATTTCGATAGACCTATACCTTATACTTTGTTGGACTAAAACTTATTGTGTTACAAAACTACGTACTCGAACATTTTCATTAATAATTTTTTCGAAATTGACCTAAAATTTTTTTTCTAAAAATAATGAAAATATAGGAAAAAACAAGTAAGGAAGGCTGAGTTCGGGTGTAACCGAACATTACATACTCAATTGAGAGCTGTGGAGACAAAATAAGGAAAAATCACCATGTAGTAAAAAGAACCTAGGGTAACCCTGGAATGTGTTTGTATGACATGTGTATCAAATGAAAGGTATTAATGCGTATTTTAAAAGGAGTGGGCCTTAGTTCTATAGGTGGACGCCTTTCGAGATATCGCCATAAAGGTGGACCAGGGGTGACTCTAGAATTTGTTTGTACGAAATGGGTATCAAATGAAAGGTGTTAATGAGTATTTTAAAAGGGAGTGGGCCTTACTTCTATAGGTGGATGCCTTTTCGAGATATCGCCATAATGGTGGGCCAGGGGTGACCTAGAAATTTTTTGTACGATATGTGTATCAAATTAAAGGTGTTAATGAGTATTTTTAAAAGGGAGTTGGCCTTAGTTCTATATGTGAAGGCGTTTTCGAGATATCGACCAAAATGTGGACCAGGG
>JARSSU010007600.1:0-12232 GCA_029619165.1 Eurosta solidaginis
ATTTTTTCATATTAGAAGAAAACTTTTCTAAGGCGGGTGTCGCCCCTCGGCGGGGTTTGGCAAGCACCTCCTCCGCGATTGTATTTCTGCTATGAAAAGCTCTCAGTGGAAAATCATCTGCCTTTACAGATGCCGTTTCGGAGTCGCCATAAAACAAGTAGGTCCCCGGGTCCAGTCAATTTCTAGGAAAAAAATAAAATGGACACCACGCAACTTGAAGAGAAGATCGGCCTAATAATCTCATCCGAAGGTTATTAGGGCGTACCATTACATTTGTTTAATTGCAAGTTTAACTTTTAACATATTTGTTGTGAAAATTTGAATGCTTTCGGCACCGACCACGACATGATGTCCGATCAATTTTTGTTGCCAACAAACGTTTAATCCATGTATGCAATGAAGAATTCAGTGACGTCCGCCTAAAATTAGCTCTATATCAGAATGAAGTCATTGGCCATGCAGCTGCAGCAGTGACTTGGGCTAAACTGTCAATTGCTCTAGGCTGTCAATGACAAAGCTACAATTTGTCTATGAACAAGACCAGCAGAGTGAGTATTTATGTGATAACAAAAAGCTGTCATTCACGGAATTTTCGCTGCCCACAATACTGATTGTGTTACTTTGATTTCTTTGCCATTTGAAGAATGACGACCATTTTCCAAACACATTATCACTTTAATCGTAGAACGCGTACTGAATTAATGAGAAGTGAAATTTGCATGCACAGCGCTCTTGTTGTCTGCTTGTCACTGCGTGACTGATTGTCGAGACACTAATTTGGTTTATTGCTGAGACGTATGCGTATTACTGCAGATTCATGGCAAATCACATATTACTTATAATAAAAAGTTACATATTTCGTTGCCGGGTAAAGCCTGCCCATACAGTTTGAACACAAAATTATCATTGGACAGATGGATAAAGGAAAGAATCTCAGAACTTTCCATTGAAGAGAGTAAAAAAGACGGTAAAGGAGGCTGTTGGCTTATATAGTTAGATACAAGTAGATGATAGGAGCAAAGGACCGACAACTCCACTCTATTGTACGGGAGACCCGATGGTTGGAACGGTTAAGGGGCAGATGAAGCCGGCGCAAAGGGTAAGGTTCATTCATAAGCGATCTGAGCATAGAACATAAACTGAGAGTACCCGCACTGATATATGTATGTAGTACAGGCTATTGAGCGACAAATAGTTGAACCAACACCTGGGTGTATCAAGGTGAATACAATGCAGATAATCCGAAGTTATAGGGACTTAAAAAAGGGACAGAACTGAGCGAATGAGACAGTCATGATATATCAGCACCACTATCTACTGACTGAGTGTAACACGAGCGAGGGATGTAAGGAAGTAAGGAAGAGGCTTAAGTTCGGTGTACCGAACATTACATACTCAGCTGAGACAATATAAAAATCGCAATGTAACGGGCCACATTGTCCCCAATAGATGGTACACACTTTAATGTGTTTGTAGACCTGGTTATCAAATGTCCCACAACAGAAGGATATGAGTATCATATTTAAAATGAGTGGCCTATGTTCACACTATATGTTGTGATCGCCTTTTAGGATATCGACATAAAGGATGATCAGGGGTGACTAGAAAGCGGTTGTCCGATATGGGTATCAAATGACAAGGTGTTAATGATGTATTTAAAAATGGAGTGGTGCCCATGACTTCTCTAGTGCTACCCTTTGTGATAATCGCCCATAAAGGTGGAACAGGGGTGACTCTAGGGATGTTGTACAATTGGGTATCAAAATGAAAGTTGTAAGCAGATTTAAAGAGATTTGTCAGTGTTTCCCCCTTTCTTGTACTATGCCTAAATGTGTACATTGGAGTACTCTTGTATTTTGTTTCCTACATTTCTCCCCTTCCCTTTTCTTTCTTTCTTTCCCCCCTTCTTTTCCCTCTTCTCTCTTATTTTCCCCTCCTTCTTTTCTTTTCTCTGCTCCCCCCTTTCTTCCCCTTTTGTTTCTTCTTTCTTGTTTTTTTTCCTCTCTTTTTCTTCTCCCCTTCCCGTTTGCTTTCCTTCTTCCCTTCTTTCTCCTTCGTTCCTTTTCCTTCTTCCTCTCTCCTTCTCCTTTCTTTTTCCCCCTTCCCTCCTTTTTGCTTTTTCCTTGCTCCTCTGCTTTGGACTTTGCATTTGGTGTGCTATGCTTCCTAGCCTTTCTTGTCGTTAATTTGCTTTATGGTATTGCTCGCTTGGTGTTGTGCTTCATCTTTTGTTCTAACAAGTCCAGCTTTTTGCTGTGGGTTTTTCTGTGCTTTTGCTTGTTTTGCCTGTGTTGTACTTGCTCTTGCTGCTTTCTGGCTTGCTGTTGATTGTTTTCTGGTGTAGTTGGTTGATGCTGTGTAGTATTTGCAGTGCTGTTTGCTTGTTTGCTTGTTGCGAAGATAAATGTATACAAAACGTATACATCATTTTAACTAGTTAGGCGAAACTTTGTGATCCCAAGTATCTTACGCTGGGTAGGTGTGGGATACTAAGCTGTTTTGAACAATCATATTGTATCGTTTAATATAGTTATACTAAGATGTCTCTGTATGCAGTAGAAGGACAAATTCGCACATTTAAAATCGGTTTGACGATATTTGGTTATCCACGTAACTTCCCTGTTGTGGGTAGCGACAAGGCCACTTCCAAAAAAAAGATGTTTTATCGAGTTGCATGATCCTTCTCTGATCAGTTCCGCGTATCGTTACGTACCAAGCCCTACCATGTCGGGAACGATTCCTATGACCACATGGATCCTTCTCGGCCAAGCGGGTCGGTGCACGGTGTGTGCGGCTTGAGAGGGTGAGTTTGAATCCACCATAGGTGCAGCGAACATTCCTACAAAATAGCTGTATTTTTTTAGTCCAATTGACGAGTTGTTAGTGCGACTACGCCAGCAGTATCCAGTTAGTGTTTTTGGGGGGGGGTCCCATTTTCAAAAGTCATAATTCTCTCTCTTAGTGATATGAGCAACTTTGTAGGTCTAATATCGAGGAACTGCACATGATGTAAGAAATTTGAAATCCCGAGTTCTATCCACGCTTATCATACTTGATTGATCATATGCGGACTCCTATTCTCCTCAATGCTTGTTTGCTTTTCAGAACACTTCTTGAGAGTTATTGCTTTAATGGCTGCCTGGTTATCAATTAAGATATTGTCACCACTGCAGCTTGAGTACACTTCCTTCGGAATTTCTTCTCTTTCTCACGGCTACATTTCCTACTGAAAACACCACAGTGATCTGACGGCCAGCAGAATTAATATCTCTGGCTCGATATATTGAAAGCAGACCTGTCACTTCCGTTAAATTGGAACCAGCGGTTATTCGCGTTGTAATTATAGTTTTTTCCCCTGATTCCGCACTCCTTTTCGCGCTATTTGTGGTCCCAAGATCTCTTTCGAAGCTTAACAACTGGACCATGTGGTCTGTTTGCCCTGTCTTAGTATGGCACTATACTGCTCTGATATGCAGCCTGCATTCAAACTGAGCTGGGTGCCTAAGCCTTGTTGCAATTGTAACGGTATATTCTCGGTCATTTGTTCTGCGGCGGGATGTGCATAATGGCATGAAATTCTGCTGTCGGTATTTCTTAGGGCCACCTCTTATGTAAATCATTAATAATCTTCATAGCCCTTACAGTTTTTTGGTATACGTCATATTTGTGCGACCTTCCAGGAAATAAAAACTCTCTAGTCAGGTATGTGTTTGCCAATTACCGTAAATACCGTATAGAGAGTGCAGACGATAGGCTCCCACATACATCCTAGGATCAGCTTGTGTGCATACAATGCCGTGGATACTTTCTTCGCTATATTTCCACATGAATTTACATGACAACTTACTATCTAGTATCTTCTCTTGTAGGGTTACACCTCCCAACTTAGTCCTAGTCCAATTTGGTGCCTTTCGGCTTTCTCCGTGTTGGCTTCTAGCCGACTCCGGATTTTCAGACATTTATGTACATCCCGAAGTGCTGGCTCCATCATAGAGCTGATTTTTGGTAGCATCGCCACTTTGATGACTGGAATGTCAACTACTTACGCGTGAGTGAGACTCTGTCGAATCGCCTAAGTAACTGGTTGGTTACTGAAACTGAATGTACTTACTTCATTTACGAAAGTTATAAGTATAATATTATAATACGAGCCGGACCCGTGCGCATCTTGCGCAACAAATATTAAAGTCTCATATCAAATAAAATCAGCTGTTCTATCAATCAAACATCTATAAAACTTACATGCGCTTGTGCTGCCATCTGGCGAATGTTAGCAACTGCCGGTAATGCAGTGTTATTTCTAATCAAATATTCACAATAGTGCCATAGTACAAATATATTTCTTTGTGCGCTCACAATCGTTTATTTTTAACAAATTATTTTAATAAAATATAGCTAAGAAATGCACTACGACCAATAATGCCCAAAGCTCGCTAATAGCACGAATCGCCATCTTTACAACCAAAATTTTATTTATAGCTTTGGATTCCAAATAAGAGCGAAAAAGGGACCTGTACATAAAAACAGCAATTAGAAATAATATATACGATTTTAAAGCGATATACTGCAGCCGAGAGTAAGGTGGAGTCCTTTTCCAATGCTAGTTTCGAAAGATTTCTTAAAAATTGTTGATTTAACCTCTCCCGTGACTTGAATTTGCACATCTATCATATCACTATCTTCATACCAAGGCACCCGCCCTACTAAAGGTATATTGCCACATAAATGGAAACATATATCTAATCGTAATTCTTGACACGAACATATGTCTAAGTGCTTTAAAAAGCTAACTTATTAGAGATCGATAGAACGTTTGCGCATTCACAAAGTTATAAGCAAAAAAAATCATCAGCCTATTTGAACCACAAAAATTCGCCACATGCCTAACAAAGACATGAAAAATTTCGTGGAATTGAAATTTTTTGCAATGTGCTTCATACCATAGAAATAATAATTCATTAAGCACATTAATAAATCACTCAAGCGGCATCTGTTTGTGAGTGTAACGAGAGCATCATAAAATACTCAACGCGCCTTGACGTCTAAAATTTTTTGAATCGCTCTCGTACGAAAGCGGAATATAGCAAAGGTGCCATCAATTGGTGAGCTCTCAAGTGCTTGATTTACATTGCACATACTCATGCACTTATGATGAACTAAATGCACGTGGGTTTGTGTTAGGCTAAAAATAGTAAATCGAGTAAATAGTTTTGGAGTTCGTGTACAATTTGCAGTTTGTGTGGGTTAATGGCATGCCACAGTTTGTCGCTTACTTCTTTTGTTTGCGTGACACAATCAAGCGAAGATTCACATTGAGCTACTAGTATTATAAGTTTTATATTATTTTATAAAAAACAACCAAATTTGCACAAACATATTCACTGAAAGAAATGGTGCTAGTAAAATCAACAAATCGGTTCTTTTGTTCTTGACTTAACGGTGAAATTGACCGAATTGCGTTAATTCGACCGAGTTCTTTGTCAAGCGAACAAATTAGTTTAGATCATTTCAACAGAAGAGAATTGTCATTCTTAGTTAACAAAGATTTGTATAAAATTGACAGCATTTCTAATCAATCTAACTGATTTTCTGTTAACACAACTGATCGTACAGGTCATTTCATACGCCTCTCAACTGGTCAATACATGAGCAAATTTCAAAGAGAATTTTACGCTCACCTGCGCTCTCTCCTTTGTACTTGTGATGACGGTGCCACTGTTAAAAAAAACACCAAATAAGAAAACCATTCAAATTCGAAAGAAAAACACACAAACTGGGAAACAACAACACTAGTTTTCAGTTATCAATACAAGGACGATAAAAACCCTTTTGAATTCACTGTGCAAAAAATTATGAGATACCGGAGACACCAATCTATCGTACAATTTTGCAACTTCTCGTCCAAGCGAAATACAAAATGCGCTTCTGTTGCAAAAGCTTTGCTGAACGAACAGGATTTCCAAAGGTAGTCAACATTGTTCAAGTTGTTGGTATGAATTTTCACTCACGCGAACGAATCTATAAGATACTAAACAAGTAAGGAAGGTTAAGTTCGGGTGTAACCGAACATTACATACTCAGTTGAGAGCTATGGTGACAACATAAGGGAAAATAACCATGTAGGAAAATGAACCGAGGGAAAACCTGGAATATGTTTGTATGACATGTGTATCAAAGAAAGGCATTAAAGAGTATTTTTATGAGGGAGTGGGCCATAGTTCTATAGGTGGACGCCATTTAGGGATATAGCCATAAAGGGGATCAGGGTTGACTCTAGAATGCGTTTGTACGATATGGGTATCAAATGAAAGGTGTTAATGAGTATTTAAAAGGGAGTATCCTTAGTTCCATAGGTGGACGCCGTTTCGAGATATCGCCATAAAGGTGGACCAGGGGTGACTCTAGAATGTGTTTGTACGATATGGGTATCAAATTATAGGTATTAATGAGGGTTTTAAAAGGGAGTGGTGGTTGTTGTATAGGTGGTCGCCTTTTCGAGATATCGCCATAAAGGTGGACCAGGGGTGACTCTAGAATGTGTTTGTACGATATGGGTATCAAATGAAAGGTGTTAATGAGTATTTTAAAAGGGAGTGGCCTTAGTTCTATAGGTGGACGCCTTTTCGAGATATCGCCATAAAGGTGGACCAGGGGTGACTCTAGAATTTGTTTGTACGATATGGGTATCAAATGAAAGGTGTTAATGAGTATTTAAAAGGGGAGTGGGTCCTAGTTCTCATAGGTGGACGCTTTTCGAGATATCGCCATAAAGGTGGACCAGGGGTTGACTCTAGAATTCGTTTGTACGATATGGGTATCAAATGAAAGGTGTAATGAGTATTTTAAAGGGAGTGGGCCTTAGTTCTATAGTGGGACGCCGTTTCGAGATATCGCCATAAAGGTGGACCAGGGGTGACTCTAGAATGCGTTTGTACGATATGGGTATCAAATGAAGGTGTTAATGAGTATTTAAAGGGAGTAATCCTCTTAGTTCCATAGTGGACAGCCGTGTTTCGAGATATCGCACACACAGGTGGACAGGGTGGACCGTCGTAGAATGTTGTTGTACGATATGGGTATCAAGAGGATAGGTAGTTATGAGCTTTTGTTTTTTAATAAGGGAGTGGTGCTTAGTTCTATAGTGGGTCACGCTTGTCGAGGTTATATCGCTCAATAAAGGTGAACCAGACTCTAGGACTGCGTTGTACGAGGGTATGGGTATCAAATGAAAGGTGTTAGTGAGTTTGTAAAAGGGAGTGGGCTTCGTTCTATAGGTGGATGCCGTTTCGAAATATCGCCATAAAGGTGCACCAGGGTGCCTCTGGATAGTGTGGTACGATATGGGTATCCAAATTAAAGGTATTAATGAGGGTTTTTAAAGGGAATGATGGTTGTTGTATGTATAGGTGGGCGCGTTTTCGAGATATCGCCATAAAGGTGACCAAGGGGTGACTCAGAGAATGCGTTATGTACAGATAGCGGTATCAAATGCAAGGGGTTATGAGTATTTTAAAAGGGGGTAATCCTTAGTTCCATAGGTGGACGCACTAGGTTCGGGATATCGCCATATAAAGGTGACCAGGGGTGACCCTAGAAAAACAAAAGAATTTGTTTGTATCATATGGGTATCAAATGAAAGGTGCTAATGAGTATTTAACAAGGCGTGGGCCTTAGTCTATAGAGTGTACGCCTGTTCGGATATCGCCATAAAGGTGGACGCAGAAGGGTGACTCTAGACTTTGTTTGTGCGATATGGGTATCAAATGTAAAGGTGTTAATGATGAGTTTTCTAAAGGGAGTGGCCTGGTCGTTGCTATAGGTGTTCGGCATTTTCCAGATATCGCAAAAATGTTGGACCAGGGTGACCCAAAAACATCATTGTTGGATACCAGTAATTTATTTATATATGTACCTGCCAAGATTTTTAAGGGTTTTTTATTTCGCCCTGCAGAACTTTTTCATTTTTTCTACTTAATATGGTAGGTGTCACAACCATTTTATAAAGTTTTTTCTAAAAGTTATATTTCGCGTCAATAAAACAATCCAATTACCTTACCATGTTTCATCCCTTTTTTTTCGTATTTGGTATAGAATTATGGAATTTTTTTCATTTTTTCTGTAATTTTTCGATATCGAAAAAGTTGGCGGGTCATAGTTTTCTACCAAGATAAAGTGAGTTCAAGTAAGAATGTGAACTAAGTTCATTAAAGATATGTCAATTTTTGCTCAAGTATCGTTTTTAACAGCCATGCGGAAGGACAGACGGACGATATGTGTTATAAAAAGGGCGTGGCATTTCAATGGATTGCGCCCATTTTCACAGAAAACAGTTAACGTCATAAAATCTATGCCCTACCAAATTTCCAAAAGGATTGGTTTGTTTTTGGTTCGAATTATGGCGTTAAAAGTATCCTAGACAAATTAATGAAAAGGGCGGAGCCACGCCCATTTTTGAAATTTTCTTTATTTTTGTTATTTGTTGCACCACCATCATTACTGGAGTTGAATGTTGACATAATTTACTTATATACTGTAAAGATTTAAATTTTTTGTTAAAATTTTCTTTTAAAAAAAATTTTTTTTTTTAAAAGTAGGCGTGGTCTCTTCGATTTTGCTAATTTTTATTAAGCGTACATTATAGTAATTTTGCAGTTAACGTCTTGCCAAATTTCATCATGAATCTTCAACGACTGCCAAATTAGCTTGAAAAAGTTCTTAAATTACCTTCTTTTTAAAAGTGGGCGGTGCCATTGCCCATTGTCAAAATTTTTACTAATTTTCTTATTCTGCGTATAATTGTTCAAATAATCTGACAAGTTTCGTCGCTTTATCTGTCTTTCTTTTGTAATGAACAATTATCGCACTTTTTCGGTTTTTCGAAATTTCGATATCGAAAAAGCTGGCGTGGTTATAGTCCGATATCGTCATTTTAAATAGCGCTCTGAGATGAGTGCTCAGGAATCTACGCGTACAAATTTCATCAGATACCTCGGAAAATTTCTCTCATACTCAAAGAGTTACTCGTGTTTAACGGACGGACGGACGGACATTGGCTCAATTTCAAATGTTTTTCGATCCGATATTTGATATATGGAAGTCTATATCTATCTCGATTCCTTTATATCGTACAACACAACGTTATCCAATCAAACTCAATATACTCTGTGAGCTCTGCTCAAACTGAGTATAAAAAAAACATTCTTTTTAATGTTGAGTTCCGACAAAAGTAAAGTTTGACTGGTTTGGAATCATTTCACAACTGAAAGTGTTATATTAAACTGACGAATTACATGTTAAAGTACTTCAGTGGTGAATTATCTCCTGCGATTTGATCTCTTACTTTCTATCAAACTTACAAGTTCTCTTTAAATGTACGTCCAAAAATTATACTACAAGTTTGTTCGAAACAATACAAGTGTGGCGACTACATGCGAGAGAGAGAAATGCGAATAGTAGAGCTGAGCTGCAACCGACAGAATTTTGAATCAGTTTTGTGCGACTACTATTTTCAGGTCTATATTCATCTGTATGTATGTGTAGCAGGCATGGCGTATTTTTGTATTCACATATTTATGTACGTCTTGATATGGCCGCGCCGTGTATGATGAGTAGCGTGATCCTCCCGAAAATAGCAGCGTCAAATTTAGAACAAGCTTTTTATATTAGAAGACCATTTGCTAAGCAGAGTCGCCCGCGGCTAATGTGTTCGGAAAGCATGCCGAGTGGGATTTAGCCAAAAACTGCTCTCAGTGAAAAACTCATGTGCTGCAGCTGCGTTCGGAGTCGAGCATAAAGAAGTAGGTCGTGTCCCGCCCATTTGTAAGGAAAAAGTAATAAAGGAGCACGACAACAAATGGAAGTGAAGGTTCGGCCTAATCTAGTCGGAGTTGTTTATCGCGCGCCTACATTTCATATTTAACATATATACTTTCTGTACACATAGGTCGCTTCATACTAAAGCTGTACGCAAACACTTTTTTTGGTCCTGTGATCTACTAAACGAGTCAATTACGAACGAATCACGATTGTGCGCAGTCAGATGCCACAATCTGTGGACGGATAAAATTGACAGAAATTTCGGTGAACTGACCGTATTTCGTAATTGATTTTAACAGTAGTTGGCTTTTCAGTGTTTCTGTATGTTAACGATGAATAGTGCGAAATATTTAAAATCATGAGGAAAATGTTTGCCTGCAAAAGTTGTCTTTCCTGCTTTCGCTGCTTTAAATCATAAAATTGTTTATTGCAGGCAAAATGTTTTAACTGCTTTCAGATATTTGCCAAACTAGTCACGGGACTATAGCCGCAGAAAATACTTCAAGCTGTGAAAGATAAGCGATAATACTTCGCAAATAATATGTGTGTATTTGACATTAAAAGATATAAACGAGTGTGAGAACACTCTTAACTTACGATTTCAGTGCTTTTGAGCTGCATTGAGCCTGAGCATGTTCTTTCCGACAGTTCAAGATAAAGCGTAGTTCTAAATAGTTGACGACAATTTTGTTCTTGTCTTATGAAAATTGCAACAAAATACACCACTAATGACAAAATTTGTGTGGTTAGGAAATTTACACACAAAAGTCGTCCAAGCAAGCGCGTATATGAACTTTCTTCCAATGATGTACAAAAAACTTTAACAAATATCACAAAAACAGTATTGTGGTCGATACATACAAGCCAAATGTATCTACAAGCTGTACAGAAAACGTGTGCCTCTTAAACAATACTAAAAAATACAATTAACCTAGTAAAATTGTAGGTGTTTTTAGGTTGGAACAAATACGTTAAAAAATAAACAATGTTAAATTTTTTGCGTGCTGACTGCTGTTTTAAGTTATTGCCTCCTCTTAAAAGCATATGAATGTACGCAACATTCTTGTCATTCTTATTTTTCTTAGCTTTGTTATATTTATTTTATTGGGAAAAATATTTTATTCTCTACAAGAACACCAAATATAATATTTATCGCTTTTTTTTTTGTTTGTGAAAAATAAAACTATCTTTTTATATCGTTAAGTACTAAAGTTGTATAAGCGTTCAATTTTTGGGGGGGGTTTTGTGTTTTTTGTTTTTTGGTTGGTTTGGGTTTGTTTGTTGTTTTTGTTTTGTGGTTGGTTGTTTTGGTTTGTTTTTTTTGGGTTGTTTTTGTGTATAGGCTGAAAGTGGTGGTAATATAGATGTCGGATTAATACATTCGCATTAAGAGTAGGTATGAGTTGTGTATGTACGTGAATTAGCTTATTGGAAATAATATAATTCATTTTTTGTAAGGATGTTTTTGTGATTTGTCTAAAGTCTTAGAGATTTTTGCGTTCTGTGCATTTGTAGAATTCGGCCGTTAATGGGCAGCAATTTTATTTTGTGTTTTTTTGTTAAAAGAAGCTACTGCTGCATCTTATACATATTCTCGAGCAGAAGGAGATTGGCTAAAGCTCTTGAGTGGTGCGAACCAACGTTTCTAAGCGTCGACATATGTGCATTACAGAGTATATACTTTAGACACGAGGATTAATGCTATCATCAAGGCGTCTGAGCTGCCATTCACGTGAACTCATCTATTGCTTCATACTCTTTTCTTCTTGGTTAATTATGTGCCACTCTGCAACTCTGCGCATTGTCTACGTATCCATCTATCTTACATTATGCACGAGATCAGACAGTTTCCTTATCAGTATACTATTGTATTCCCGCGGTCAGCTCTGTCTCGTCGTTGTTTGTAGAGTTGCGAGCAAACATACCTAAATTGATTTACATCAGGATCTTTGGTTTTCTCCTGTGTTCAGCGCAAACCTCTCTCTGAAGGTGTTTTGCTTCAGCGCCAAATATAGCTTCTCCACACTCATGTACACCTCATCTACCACGTGGCGTACGTCCTGTTTACATCTCCGAGGAATCTGGCGACACAAATTCGCACACGGATCTAGGAAGGGAGGGCGGGCGGGCCTTGAAGGTTCATTCCAGTCATACTACTTGTTCCAGAGATGGTCGGGTGGTGCCTTTATTATTTTATTTTTTAATTGCGCTATGCGTTTTACCGGAACGTTTAACGGATCTCGCATCCGTCAAAGGAAATAGGACCATCAACATCGATATACTCCTTCGGGGAAGTGTCCTTCTCGCTACAACAACAACAAACACCTTAACACTGTCAATGTTTGCTCATACTTTTCACAAACTAAAGACACTCTTATAAACAGGACCTATCGCCGTGTAACATAGACAAACGGTG
>JARSSU010007601.1:0-40000 GCA_029619165.1 Eurosta solidaginis
AAGTGATCCATTGCCCTACTATGAAAAAAGATCACACACTATCTTT
The DNA here is from genome assembly GCA_029619165.1 of Eurosta solidaginis. NCBI lineage: Eukaryota > Metazoa > Arthropoda > Insecta > Diptera > Tephritidae > Eurosta > Eurosta solidaginis. Next base: position 47 of record JARSSU010007601.1, read on the forward strand.
TATTCATAGTTTGTTCGCTAACACTTCGCCCAAAAAGCCGCCTGAATATGCATTGCAATGTGATATCTTGGAGAACACACAGAAGCCGTGCCACAAACTTAGTGTAGGCAAGACCGCACCAAAATTATACATTGACTGATCCTTTAAAGTCAAGCTCTTAGAATGCACATTTTAATTGAAATTTTTAACAGCTATAAGCTGTAAATCAATTTAAAAGGACTAATAAAAATCCTTCTCTACATAAATCTACCCAAAAAACTATGTTCATATTCACAATCAATGTTATGTAGGTAGGCTTTTTAAATAATTTGCTATGGACAATAGTCAAAACAAGTAAGGAAGGTTAAGTTCGGTGTAACCGAACATTACATACTCAGTTGAGAGCTATGTGACAACATAAGGAAAATAACCATGTAGGAAAATGAACCGAGGGAAACCCTGGAATGTGTTTGTATGACATGTGTATCAAATGAAAGGCATTAAAGAGTATTTTATTGAGGGAGTGGGCCATAGTTCTATAGGTGGACGCCATTTAGGGATATAGCCATAAAGGTGGATCAGGGTTGTACTCTAGAATGCGTTGTAGTTATGGTATCAAATGAATGTATTAATGAGTATTTTAAAAGGCGTGGCCCTAAGTCTATAGTCGGACGCCTTTCGAGATATCGCCGTAAAGGTGGAACAGGGGTGACTCTAGAATGCGTTTGTACATATGGGTATCAAATGAAAGGTGTAATGAGCATTTAAAGGAGTAATCCTTAGTTCATAGGTGGACGCCGTTTCGAGATATCGCCATAAAGGTGGACCAGGGTGACCCTAGAATTTGTTTGCACAATATGGGCATCAAACGAAAGGTGTTAATGAGTATTTTAAAGGGAGTGGGCCTTAGTTTATAGGTGGACGCCGTTTCGAGATATCGCCATAAAGGTGGGCCAGGGGTGACTCTAGAATTCGTTTGTGCAATATGGGTATCAAACGAAAGGAGTTAATGAGTATTTTAAGAGGGAGTGGGCCTTAGTTCTATAGGTGGACGCATTTTCGAGGTATCGCAATAAAGGTGGACCAGGGGTGACTCTAGACTTTGTTTGTACGATATGGGTATCAAATGAAAGGTGTTAATGAGTATTTTTAAGAGGGAGTGGGCCTTAGTTTTATAGGTGGACGCCTTTTCGAGATATCGCCATAAAGGTGGACCAGGGGTGACTCTAGATTTGTTTGTATGATATGGGTATCAAATGAAAGGTGTTAATGATTATTTTAAAGGGCGTGGGGCTTAGTTTCTATAGGTGGACCCCTTTTCGAGATATCGCCATAAAGGTGGGCCAGGGGGTGACTCTAGAATTCGTTTGTGCAATATGGGTATCAAACGAAAGGAGTTAATGAGTATTTTAAGAGGAGTGGGCCTTTCTGGACCAGGGGTGACTCTAGACTTTGTTTGTACGATATGGGTATCAATTGAAAGGTGTTAATGAGTATTTTTAAAAGGGAGTGGGCCTTCGTTCTATAGGTGTTCGCCTTTTCGAAATATCGCCATAAAGTGTGGACCAGGGGTGACTCTAGAATGAGTTTGTACGATATGGGTATCAAATTAAAGGTATTAATGAGAGTTTTAAAAGGGAGTGGTGGTAGTTGTATATGTGAAGGCGTTTTTCCAGATATCGACCAAAATGTGGACCAGGGTGACCAGAACATCATCTGTTGGATACCGCTAATTTATTTATATATGTAATACCTGCCAAGATTTTAAGGGTTTTTTATTTCGCCCTGCAGAACTTTTTCATTTTCTTCTACTTAATATGGTAGGTGTCACAACCATTTTGTAAAGTTTTTTCTAAAGTTATATTTCGCGTCAATAAAAACAATCCAATTACCTTACCATATTTCATCCCTTTTTTCGTATTTGGTATAGAATTATGGCATTTTTTTCATTTTTCGTAATTTTCGATATCGAAAAAGTGGGCGTGGTCATAGTCGGATTTCGTTCATTTTTCATACCAAGATAAAGTGAGTCAGATAAGTACGTGAACTGAGTTTAGTAAAGATATATCGATTTTTGCTCAAGTTATCGTGTTAACGGCCATGCGGAAGGACAGACGGACGACTGTGTATAAAAACTGGGCGTGACATCAACCGATTTCGCCCATTTTCACAGAAAACAGTTAACGCCCGATAAAATCTATGCCCCTACCAAATTTCAAAAGGATTGGTTAATTTTTGTTCGACTTATGCGTTAAAAGTATCCTAGACAAATTAAATGAAAAAGGGCGGAGCCACGCCCATTTTTAAATTTCTTTTATTTTTGTATTTTGTTGCACCATATCATTACTGGAGTTGAATCTTGACATAATTTACTTATATACTGTAAAGATATTAAATTTTTTGTTAAAATTTTACTTTAAAAAAATTTTTTTAAAAGTGGGCGTGGGTCCTTCTCCGATTTTGCTAATTTTTATTAAGCGTACATATAGTATAAGAGTAACGTTCCTGCAAAAGACGGACGGACGGACATGCTCAATCAAATTTTTTTTCGATCCTGATTATTTTGATATATGGAAGTCTATATCTATCTCGATTCCTTTATATATGTACAACCAACCGTTATCCAATCAAACTTAATATACTCTGTGAGCTCTGCTCAACTGAGTATAAAAAGCTGTGACCACATTTGAAGTATATAGGTAACTATATTCGACTTGAATGACGCAGCCTTTATTTGTATACTCAGTGAGCACACAGCTCACAGAAGTATATTAAGTTGATTGGGATACGGTTGTGTTGTACATATATAAAGGAATCGAGATAGATATAGACTTCCATATATCAAAATAATCAGGATCGAAAAAAAATTTGATTGAGCCATGTCCGTCCGTCCGTCCGTTAACACGATAACTTGAGTAAATTTTGAGGTATCTTGATGAAATTTGGTATGTAGGTTCCTGAGCACTCATCTCAGATCGCTATTTAAAATGAACGATATCGGACTATAACCACGCCCACTTTTTCGATATCGAAAATTTCGAAAACCGAAAAAGTGCGATAATTCATTACCAAAGACAGATAAAGCGACGAAACTTGGTAATGAGTTGAATTTATGACGCAGAATAGAAAATTAGTAAAATTTTGGACAATGGGCGTGGCACCGCCCACTTTTAAAAGAAGGTAATTTAAAACTTTTGCAAGCTGTAATTTGTCAGTCGTTGAAGATATCATGATGAAATTTGGCAGGGACGTTACTCCTTTTACTATATGTACGCCTAATAAAAATTAGCAAAATCGGAGAAGGACCACGCCCACTTTTAAAAAAAAATTTTTTTAAAGTAAAATTTTAACAAAAAATTTAATATCTTTACAGTATATAAGTAAATTATGTCAACATTCAACTCCAGTAATGATATGGTGCAACAAAATACAAAAATAAAAGAAAATTTCAAAATGGGCGTGGCTCCGCCCTTTTTCATTTAATTTGTCTAGGATACTTTTAACGCCATAAGTCGAACAAAATTAACCAATCCTTTTGAAATTTGGTAGGGGCATAGATTTTATGATGCTAACTGTTTTCTGTGAAAACGGGCGAAATCGGTTGATGCCACGCCCAGTTTTTATACACAGTCGTCGTCTGTCCTTCCGCATGGCCGTTAACACGATAACTTGAGCAAAATCGACATATCTTTAATGAACTTAGTTCACGTACTTACTTGAACTCACTTTATCTTGGTATGAAAAATGAACGAAATCCGACAATGACCACGCCACTTTTTCGATATCGAAAATTACGAAAAATGAAAAAAATGCCATAATTCTATACCAAATACGAAAAAAGGGATGAAACATGGTGAGGTAATTGGATTGGTTTATTGACGCGAAATATAACTTTAGAAAAAACTTTATAAAATGGTTGTGACACCTACCATATTAAGTAGAAGAAAATGAAAAAGTTCTGCAGGGCGAAATAAAAAACCCTTAAAATCTTGACAGGTATTACATATATAAATAAATTTGCGGTATCCAACAGATGATGTTCTGGGTCACACTGGTCCACATTTTGGTCGATATCTGGAAAACGTCTCACATATACAACTACCACCACTCCCTTTAAAAACTCTCATTAATACCTTTAATTTGATACCCATATCGTACAACACACATTCTAGAGCAGGGATGCACCCTAACGTTAAGCTAATCGTTATCAAAAAATTTCCACCGTTTTCGGTTGAAACACTTCGAAATATATCGATAAAGAAATTATCAAGATAAATTGTATCTCGTTTTTAACCGAAACGAAAAGCTTTCGTTAACGTTAAAAACGTAACGAAAACGTGATACTTTATGTTTGAATTGTGCTGGCAATGCTATAGCCATGGTGAGCCGTAAGGTGGCAACAACGAGCGCACATACACACACAAACTCTATGTAATTTGTTTGTGTAATTCGTTGGTGGTAATGTCAAAAATACTCTGAGAAAGTCGTACTGTCAAAATTCATGGAAAAGTTGCAATCAGCTTGGATAATGCTTTTCACCTTTAATGACTCCGCCCATCAATCAGCTTTGCCAGCATAGTTTTGAAATTAATAATCAACATAAAACGATTTGATTTCGTTTTGATATGGCAGAAAACGAAACGAAATCATTTCGTTAATTTGACGATCTTAACGTTAATAAACGAAACGAAATACTTCGTTTGCGTTTATTAACGTTGATTATCGTAACGAAATGATATCGTTTCGTTGGTTAAGCATGCCTGTTCTAGAGTCACCCCTGTCCACCTTTATGGCGATATCTCGAAAAGGCGTCCACCTATAGAACTAAGCCCCACGCCCTTTTAAAATACTCATTACACCTTTCATTTGATACCCATATCGTACAAACATATTCTAAAGTCACCCTGGTCCACCTTTATGGCGATATCTCGAAAGGGCGAACACCTATAGAACGAAGGCCCAGTCCCTTATAAAATACTCATTAACACCTTTCGTTTGATACCCATATTGCACAAACGAATTCTAGAGCCACCCCTGGTCCACCTTATGCGGTTTCTTCGAACGGCGTCCACCTATGGAACTAAAGGATTACTCCCTTTTAAATAACTCATTACCACCTTTCTTTTGATACCCATATTGTACAAACAAATCTAGGGTCACCACTGTCCAACCTTTATGGCGATATCTCGAAAATGCGACTACCTATACAACAACCACCACTCCCTTTTAAAAACCCTAATTAATACCTTAATTTGATACCCATATCATATAAACATATTCTAGAGTCACCCCTGGTCCACCTTTATGCCGATATTCGAAACGGCGTCCACGCTATGGAACTAAGGATTACTCGCTTTTAAAAATACTCATTAACATCTTTCATTTGATACCCATATCGTACAAACGCATGCTAGAGTCACCCTGGTCCACCTTTATGGCGATATCTCGAAAAGGCGACCACCTATACAACAACCGCCACTCCCTTTTAAAAACCCTCATTAATACCTTTAAGTTGATACCATATCGTACAAACACATTCTAGAGCACCCCAGGTCCACCTTGTATGGCGATATTTCGAAACGGCGTCCACCTATAGAACTAAGGCCCACTCCCTTTTAAATACTCATTAACGCCATTCGTTTGATGCACATATTGTACAGACAAATTCTAGGGTCACCCCTGGTCCACCTTTGTGGCGATATCTCGAAACGGCGTCCACCTATGGAACTAAGGATTACTCCATTTTAAAATACTCATTAACACCTTCTTTTGATACCCATATGTACAAACAAATTCTAGGGTCACCCTGGTCCACCTTTATGGCGATATCTCGAAACGGCGTCCACCTATGGAACTAAGGATTACTCCCTTTTAAAAATGCTCATTAACACCTTTCATTGATACCATATCGTACAAACGCATTCTAGAGTCAACCCTGATCCACCTTTATGGCTATATCCCTAAATGGCGTCCACCTATAGACTATGGCCCACTCCCTCATAAAATACTCTTTAATACCTCCATTCATACACATGTCATACAAACACATTCCAGGGTTTCCCTCGGTTCATTTTCCTACATGGTTATTTTCCTTATGTTGTCACCATAGCTCTCAACTGAGTATGTAATGTTCGGTATACACCCGAACTATAACCTTCCTTACTTGTTAAGTTATGGATTTCTTATAAATTCGAAAAGATATAATTTCTGAAATATATTTCTATAAATACTTCTGAAATTAATCAAGTTTTAATTTTGATGTTTACGACAGGGTAAAATATTGGGGCTCAATAGTTCCAAAAATATTGAAAATAGTTTTAAAGGAGGAACATGTTCTAAAAAGGATGACATCTCCGCAAAGCGACACAAGGGCAACACTGTATGTATGTATATATGTATTTCAAAAAATCTCTCTTTGAGAGATAAATTCTAAAAATTCTTACTGAAAGCTAAAATTAGCATGAAAATTCGCGGAATTTTCCCGAATTTTCTATGGTGCTATATAATAATACATATTTTATAAAATATCGAAAATAATGAAGGTCGAAGCAAAACTTAGTAAAAACTGGAAAAATCTGAGTGATAATGACTTTGTAGATGAATGTAGATATGTATTGTGTTTGTATGAACTATTTTAAGGTCACTTTATTTACTTAAAAAGTTGACTTAAATCGCGCCCCCCTCCAATCGTGCTGGGATCCGCCCCGGCTTGTGTATGGTGCTATGACGTGACTATTACCCCTTCTATGTCAATGGGTGAAACAAGAGTATGAGGAAATGCAGATCGCAGATCCCAACACTGAAATTCGCCTAACGTGGACTATACAGTGACTTCTCTCACTCGGACAGTACTGCGACGGTTTTGTTTATTATACGGCTTTTATTCTGCCAATTTGAACCTAAAGTGAAGCATATCGATTTTTCTCTTGCTTAGGTACCCACAGCGTTGGAAACACTACTCTGGATTTCATGTGTGGCTGTTGTTATAGAAAATTGGGAGTTTACTGTCATTTTTGAGCTGCTGGGACGTAATCAAAAGTACGCGAATATTTTCCTACTCTACAGATATTCAGAGCCTTTTGATCTAATTAGCCCTGTGATCGCACAACAGGCAGCATTTAAAACTTTATCGAGCATTGTGCTTTTTGGCGCAGCTCGACCGTCTTTCGGGACTCAGGTACTGCAAATGTTGTGGTTGTAGCAGTTTGTCGTCGATATGTTCTAACGGGAAGTCCAAGGAAATTTGCAGTTTCATCAGAGTCGGACTAAAAGGGCAAAGTGTTAGAGGCGTTAGTTCTACATTACAACTGAAAAAATGGTTGGTGTCTTGTGGACGCAAGACATATATTGAGTATGTCGGGGTTGATTCTGGATAAGTAAGAGTTTAATCTATTACAGTATCGAGATCGAAGTTGTGCTAGAGTGATGCGTAGACACGTAGAAATCTGTGTTCCTCAACTGCGAAGTTCGGGTGCGTGCTGCCATCGATGGACTTGAGGATTTTGTTACAGCTCTGCTACATACTCGCCAAAATGCAGGTCATTATCATGGTACCCAGTATTTTAGGGATTCGGAAAGCCGGTAGCGTAATGCCATCGATTAGGGTATCCAATATTTCCAAAAACTTGTATCGTCTAAGTCGTGAATATGATCGCTGAAGACTTGGTCGGTGATAGTGCCAAGAGTCGCGAGGCGAAAAAAGTGCAATATTCTGAATTGCGGCGAAGAAGATGTCGTCACGCTAACAGCGCGAGACGGTGAATGTGCTTTGACGGAGTAAGGCTAGGTCATGTGTGCTGTTTCGGCCCTAGACAGCATGCCCTTGGGAGAGAGCCGGAATGCTCTCCGCATCTTGGCAGCACAGTGCGATGAAAGCATCCGTCGAGACATTACCGTTGCTGTGCCCGCAAAATTTAGGAAAGCGGCATCGATCAAGAAAGAACTGCATTGGGCAGATGTCGCAAACTTATATATTTCTATACTGAAAAATGGTGCACAGAGTGACAGAGACTAGGAGGCTGTTTCCCTGATCTACTCGTATGCTGGTCCTGGAGAGAACAGAGGAAGACTAGGCTGGTGCTCGGCAATGCTCCCAGATTGGTCACACTGATAATAGCTATGTCTCTTGGTCGGGAAAAATCCTGGGTCGCTCCGGTACATAAAATGGGCTGCTATGGGAAGCGTATATTTAAGGTGTTCTTTTCTGAGAAACCATACCGATTCATGGAGGCAGTGACGTTTGTGGTCTTGATTATATATTTTTTTATTTTTTGCTTAATTAATATAAAAAAAATAATATTTGATATATGTACATATTAGTAATTTATGTTCATAACGAGGGGAAAAAGGAAAAAATTAGCTATAATTTACAATACCGCTTATTTGTCCTCTTTTTGGAGCGTTTCGTGCTCTTGTTTTCATCCGTTTTTCTTTTGTCCAATATTTTTCAATTCCATGCTCAAAAACATCTTAAGATTTGGATCAGTTATTTTGCTTGCTATTATTTCTCGTGCTTTCTGGTCGTTTCCTTCAAAAAGTTTCGACAAAGCCTCTGCGTAACCGATCCAAACGCAATTAGCGCAGCCAGACATGCAACATGTCGTTGGCTCGGGAGGAATCTAAAACATAAAATGAATGTAATATTTTTTAACATCAAACGAAGTAGAACCTTACCTCATTGTCAGATTTATCGCCATATATGCGTAGTAAATTAAAAAGAAATGTTTTAGCAGGTTGTGTTAGTAAACCACGAATGTGGGGTTGGTGATAGGGCGGTATCATCTCTGGAAGAAGTGAAGTAAAATCGTTTGGTATAATAAAGACATTAAACAATTAACTGATGGATTTCAAAAAAAATTTTATTTTAAAATTTATATTTTACTATATCCAGCAAAATAATTTTATAGGAATATTGTGATTTTACACTAGAATTCTAAGTAGTATTCTATGCATTTCTAATCGACAACTATGTTAGAGAACGAGAGTAGAAATCGATTAGGGAACGATCTGAGAAACACTACATATAATGCGATGTTGTCTTTTCGATTAATGAACGACATAATCACTCATATATGTTAAATTAAGTGTTAAATTAACATTGAAGATAGTGGTGATTTAACATGAGTTACTGTTAACTTAACAAAAGACATTGTTAGTTTACCACGAGTTCATGATAACTCAACCACTGTATTCCTGGCAATCGGCATGACATTCGTGTTAATGTAACAAGAATTCATGTTAGTTCAACGCGATTTGATCATGTTAAATTCACACTATTCCTTCATGTTGATTTAACATGCGAGAACAGTGAAAGAGTTGATTCATGTTAGAATAACATGAGTGATCGTGTTGAAAAATATTAACCTTAAATAGTGTTGAATTAACACGAAAATTTCTCTGGGTGTACGTAGTATTATACAAAAGAATCAGAAACTGTAAAAAGTAGTGCGAAAATATGGTAGTTGCAAAATTAGTTTTTTATTTGTAATAATTAAAATTAATACCTGAAAGTTATAAAAAAATAGTTTTAAAGCGGGAAAGTGAGCAAACTGTTGACATGCTATTTTACTGTCATTATGAAGAATGCGTGTTCTCATCCATAACTCAAATCAGCGTAGAGCTAAATACTGAAGGAATAGGTTAGGTTAGGTTTGGTGGTAGGTACCCTGATAGGGGAAGCTCACTTGGACAACATGAAGGTCTGTTGTGATACCACAAACAATAAAATAAAATAAAGTAACGGTGACGTAGATAAAGCTACTGAGAGAAATCGTAGGGTAGCAACGTTTACGTTACGAATGATACCGATCTCAACCTTGGATAAATTCTTGGGAGATCCAAGTGAGTCGCGACCAAAGTACCTCCGCCTTGTTTTGGCAAAATCTGGGCAATCAAGCATAAAGTGATGTGATGATTCCACCTCATCATCCTCCATACAGCTGCAGCATGATGGAGTTTGCAGTATATTGAGACGTACCCAATGGATACCCATGGGACAGAACCGCAATGACCATTGATAGGTGAGCCTTAGTGAACCCAATTATTTCAGCAGACCTCCTGCCATCCACTTTCGGCCAGAAAGTTCTTGCTACCCTGAAAGACGTGGTGTCCGCCCAACGTTTGCTGAACTGACTCGAGGCCCAGCTATGAAGGAGCAATCCACAGGTGGCCAGCGGAATCCCGAAATCCCTACAGCCATCTTCATCCGGTTCAGTTGTACCGATGCGGGCTAAGAGATCCGCTTGACAGTTACCCGGGATATCACTATGGCCCGGGACCCAGATAATCTTATTTTAAAATAATTCGATGCAATCGCAAGCGAGGTCAGGCACTCCCAGACCACCTTCGATCGCACTGTAGTTGAGCTCAAGGCCTTGATACCCGCTTGGCTATCAGAGTAGATGTTAAAATTCCCTAACCGTACTAGCACTGGAAAGCATTCCAACGCATCCTTAATCGCAGCGACTTCCGCTTGGAATACACTGCAGTGATCAGTCACTTAAACTTGCGGGCTTACATTGGAGGAAGGAATAAGTGGCAGCCAAATTTCGTTTAAGTTGGGTTTTGCATTGTTTGTAGAAAGCTTTAAATATTAACTACACAAGCTTTCGCCATCTTTAGGTAGTTGCTTATCTATAAGTTATAGAAATTCCACTTGGCAGGGTTATTAAATTCTTGACAACTTAATTTTAAACTCGCGCTAAAAAATCGGACCTAAATTTTAGAAAAAAAACTGGTGTTTCTACAGTTCTATGAAAGCATTTTTCGTTTACCATTTATTCGTTATTCTTTTCGCGTTCTTTTTGTGCCAATATATTTTTTAATTCTATTTGTAAGAAGCTTCTTAACACTGCATCAGGTACTCTTTTAAGAATAATTTCTCTCGCTTTATCGTCATAACCTTGCATCAAATCAGCAATTTTATTCGCATATTCGACCCAAACGCAATTCGTACAACCAGCCAAACAACAGGGTTCGGGTGTTGGAGGCAACTATAAAAAGAATAATAAAATAAGATGTTAAGGTAAATAGGCATTCTTTTAGAAGAAAGCACGGAAGGGAGCAATAGAATGTATCTCTTAATTCTCATAGAGTTTTGTTTTTCCCGGCTTTGTGACGGTATTGCTTACTCAAGTTTACTGGGCATGTTGTAGGTGTGTACATTTCATTGAAAAACAACATGTCCGCGACCGCTGATGGATTGCCTGCGGAGCTATTTAAATAAGGCGGCGAGGAGTTGGTAAGGCGCATGCATCAGCTTCTTCGCAAAATATGGTCGGACGAGTGCATGCCCGACGATTGGAATCTAAGTGTTCTTTGCCCAGTGCACAAGAAAGGGGATACTGCAAACTGCGCCAACTATCGCGGAATTAGCCTACTTAATACCGCATATAAGGTCCTGTCAAGTGTATTGTGCGAAAGATGAAGCCCACCGTGAATCGGCTGATTGGGGGGGTTAAATTAAATGGGGTTACACTGAAATGACAGTCCTTGGTCGGGAAAAATCCCGAGTCGCTCCGGTACATATAACCGACTGCCTTGGGAAGCGAATCGGCTGATTGGACCTTATCGGTGCGGGCTCAGATCTGGTAAATCTAACATCGACCAGATTTTCACAATGCGTCAAATCTTGGAAAAATCCGCGAAAAAAGATTCGACACACATCACCTCTTCGTCGATTTTAAAGCCGCCTTCGACAGCACGAAAAGGAGCTGCCTATATGCCGCTATGTCTGAATTTGGTTTCCCCGCAAAACTTATACGGCTGTGCAAAATGACGTTGAGCAACACCATCAGCTCAGCCAGAATTGGGAAGAACCTCTCCGAGCCGTTCGAAACTAAACGAGGTTTCGGACAGCGTGACCCCCTATCGTGCGATTTCTTTAATTTGATGCTGGAGAAAATTATACTAGCTGCAGAACTTAACCGCTCTGGAACAATATTCTATAAAAGCGTGCAATTACTGGCATGTGCTGATGACACTGATGTCATCGGCCTAAACATCCGCGCCGTTAGTTCTGCTTACTCCAAACTGGAAAAAGAAGCGGTAAAGATGGGTTTGATGGTGAATTAGGACAAAACGAAGTACCTGTTGTCATCGAGCAAAGAGTCAGCGCATATGCGCCTGGGCAACCACGCTACTGTTGGCAGCCATAATTTTGAAATAGTAAAATACTTCATTTATTTGGGAACCAGCATTAACACTAACAATAACATCAGCTCTGAAATCCAGCGAAGAATCACTCTTGCCAATAAATGCTACTTTGGACTAGGTAGGCATTTGAGAAGTAAAGTCCTCTCTCGGCAAACGAAAGTCATACTCTACAAGTCACTTATCGTACCCGTCCTGCTATATGGGGCAGAAGCATGGACCATGACAACAGCAGATGAAGCGGCTTTGGAGTGTTCGAGGAAAAAGTTCTCCGAAAGATGTATGGACCTCTACGCGTTGGCGATGGCGAGTAGCGAAGAAGATTTAACGATGAGCTGTACGAGCTTTACGCAGACATCAACATAGCGCAGCGAATTAAAACGCAGCGGCTGCGCTGGCTAGGCCATTTTATGCGAATGAAAGATGACTCTCGGCTAAGAAAGTGTTTCTATCGGAACCCGCCTATGGAAGCAGGCCGTTTTATTGGGCGCAATTTAGGGAAGTTTGGTAGGTTCTCCTTTTTCGATGTCACCGTTCAAGCGGTCTTTTATACTGCTGTAAATCTGATGAGATGTGCAGGTACCAAATTGGGTCAAAACAAAGCTGACACAATGTGCTGCAATATAAAGATGTCAGACGTTACTTGGAACCCTCCTCGTTTTTACTTCTTGGATATTGTGCCCTTATACGATAGATTGCCGTTAAGCCTCTAGTACAAACAGTATACTATAAAAGTGTTTTTTATCAAACTTTGTTATTCATATTGGTGACACTGGAAGATATACACTAGCCGTGTTTTTTTTTACATGTATATACACCTACATTTGCGGGTAAAAAAAAACGTGTATCATCACTTAGATAATGTTTAGGAGATCCATCTAGCGGCAGTCGTTAAATAACTAGCTACAGTGAAGAGGTAAAACATAGACACATATTTCAGTTGCATCTGAGTATAACGCGTAGTGAAATTTGGTAGTACTAATTTTCTGCGCAGGAATTTCAGAAGTGTAGATAAAGTTGTGCACTTGGCAGTCCATATAAAGTTTAAGTGCATATGTATATAGATGTAAAAAACACACACAGCTACTGTATACTATACAGTGACATCGACTATTTTTAGATTCGTTTTTTTCAGCACTTCTTGTTAATGATATTGAAACTATTTTGGTTTTTATATAGAACAACACCCCAATGTGCGGGTTTTACACCAAATAGATCTGATGATTAGTTCTAATTCACTAAAAATTTTCTACTCGTGGTATCTCTCATACAAACTGAAATACACGTATTACACATATTCGTAACTAGAGCTACATCACTGTACTTTGGTACCAATGGCTATATAGTTCATATCAAACTTATAACGAAAAGTGGTAAACCTTGCATAGGGACCGTGCATCCACAGAGCTCAAATATGATATTTATCTATATCTAAATACGCCTCAGGCAATTTGTTTTTAAATTTCGGTATGAAGGGCGGCGTGGCACCTAATATATTGTGACGAATATTATCATCACTAAGTGATACTCACATCACTAATCCGATAGTAGATAAAGGCACAACAACAATAGAGTAAGCTGCCACTCTTGTGCACATCAAATCAATCCTCATTTACTCACATACATACAAGGCAACGGAGAGTACGTGGAGTGATTTATTCAACAGTTTAGCGATTCGAACGTTAGTAGATGGTTTCAAATATGCGGAATTTCCCTAAATTCGTTACAATATATACCAACATACGGAAACTGAAATATCTCTGAGGGAAGTAACACCATGGGTATTGATACCTGGCAGGCAAATACCCGACATCTATGTAGATGATATCAGTGGAGAAATGAGGGAAGGACTGGAAAGGAAGATGTTTTACCTCCCATACACAATTTTCTTTCTATATCACATATCTTGTGAACCACTTAAAGCCAAGAAAATTGGAGTTTATTGGAAAAAGCGGGCGCAATTTGGTTCCAATGCCTTTATTGATTACATCAAAATTTTAATGAAAAGTGGTAAATCTTGCCCACAGAAAAGAGTAATTTTGGCATGTAGGGGTGTGAAAATTGAATACCTCTAAGGGTTAGTATTACCAGGGCAGCGATAATTTGCTGGCAACATTGATATTTATCAGTGGAGGAATCGGAAAAGGGAGCGTAGCACCTCTTGTACAAGTTTGATGGCCACATCGCATATCTCCTGTACCGATCAATTCATATATCTGGAACTTGATATAGCTGTAAATATTGATAATGTCAAAGTTTTAACGGAATTGGGCTAGAATGAAAATAGAGGTGCGGCACCTACCATACTAAGTTAAATTTCCATATGTGTATATCCGTAACCACGAAATCTGTATCACGGGTATTCCCTAGATGTTCCTAATATGGGAAGTCTTGCAAAAGAAAATGTGCACTCATAGAATTCTTCGAGTGAAACCGATTCGGAAATTCGAAAGTCAATGTATGTATGTTTTGGAGGCTAATTTCGAAAGTCGGGCAAATTACTTAACTGCATATGGATCAATCTCCTAAAAAAATGGATTTGGACCAAGACCCAGTTGAGTGCTGCATAGTGTTATATTATAATGAACAATTGACCCACCTTAATGTTCTCGGGTGTCTGTGCGAATATCCGTGTCTGCTGGTTAATCAAAACTCTCTGTACAGGTTTTAGCCACAAACGTTTAGGACGAAATGCCGGATACATTACTAGGCAGATAAAGAAAATTAAGTTTAAAAAACAAGGAAACAAGATTTTGCAAATCAGGAAATACATATATATATATTTTTTTTGTCATAACAAGGAGTTCATATAAAAATGTTTCACACAAAAGTTGGCACAGGTGTGACCAGCAAAAATAAGTATTACATATAACATATTAAAAAAAATTTTTTTTCGCTATTATTAGTTGGTAATTAGATACATGCATACATACATCACATATGTAGGAATCTGAAAACCTTTATCTATTTAGGTATTCTGCTTTTGCCCAAAAAACCGACTGTATCAAATTTCATAACAAACTTGTTAAACATGAACGAAGAAAGCACAGACTAAAAAACTGGAAAGGATTTAAAAAAACTTGACTCGATATATAATTAACGCCAATGCATGCGGTTTTTTCACTTGCACTTTGTGGTCTAACCGGTTAGCAAGTGTTGTGCGTGTGTGTTTTTTTAATCGTTTGTCCGTTTAGCGCCTTCACAAGGATACGAAAAAAACGGCAGCTACAACGGATTAAGAATCTTTACAGAGAAAAATTTCTAAAAATATTGTAACCGATATGTAGAGGAAACCTAAAAAAGACAAACAGGATTTGCAAAAAAAAATTTCGCTGACTTGCGCTGGATATAAGATCAAATTACAAAAAAAAAGCTTAACACAAAAATATAATATGAATGAATACTATTATTGGAGGGTTAATAGTTTTTCAACGAGCCTATTTATTAAATTTACATGAAAGAAGTAAGGAAGGCTAAGTTCGGGTGTAACCGAATATTACATACTCAGCTGAGAGTTTTGGAGACAAAATAAGGGAAATGACCATGTAGGAAAAATGAACCTAGGGTAACCCTGGAATGTGTTTGTATGACATGGGCATCAAATTAAAGGTATTAAAGAGTATTTTAAAAGGGATTGGGCCATAGTTATATAGGTGGACGCCATTTCGGGATATCGCCATAAAGGCGGACCAGGGGTGACTCTAGAATGCGTTTGTACGATATGGGTATCAAATTAAAGGTATTAATGAGGGTTTAAAAGGGAGTGGCCCTTAGTTGTATGTGCGAAAGCGTTTTCGAGATATCGACCAAAATGTGGACCAATGTGACCCAAACCATCATCTGTCGGGTACCACTAATTTACTTATATATGTAATACCACGAACAGTATTCCTGCCAAATTCCAAGGGCTTTTTATTTCTCCCTGCAGAACTTTTTCATTTTCACACCCAATTTACAAGGTTTTTTCTAAAGTTATATTTTGCGTCAAAAAACCAATCCAATCACCATTTTTCATCCCTTTTCTCGTATTTGGTATAGAATTATGGCATTTTTTTCATTTTTCGAAATTTTCGATATCGAAAAAGTGGGCATGGTCATAGTCGGATTTCGCCCATTTTTAATACCAAGATATAAAGTGAGTTCAGATAAGTGAACTTGAACTAAGTTTAGTAAAGATATATTGATTTTTGCTCAAGTTATCGTGTTAACGGCCGAGCGGAAGGACAGGCGGTCGACTGTGTATAAAAAATGGGCGTGGCTTCAACCTATTTGGCCCATTTTCACAGAAACAGTTATCGACATAGAAGCTATGCCCTCACCAAATTTCACAAGGATTGGTAAATTTTTGTTCGACTTATGGCATTAAAAGTATTCTAGACAAATTCAATGAAAAACGGCACCATATCATTACTGGAGTTGAATTACATTAGGCGAGAATACTCCCTATCAGGGAGAGAAATGAGATGCTAACCAAACAGTTCCTGTTGAATACCCAGAAACCTGGGCACCCCAACAGACATCTGATTGATGAGCCAACACTGCCCAGGGGCTTAAGGAGTCATCTCCGTAAGCATTATGAGGAAATACGGCACCTGAGAACTCAGCCGTATGAAGCCAAAAAACACAAGCAGGTCCTCAGCGAACTCCACAAACAGGCGTCGGACCTTTATGCCAGGAATTGCCCGGTGAATCCAGTACTCAAAGAACAGTACCCAAAACTTGCGGAGGAGGACCGCATACTCCCCAGGGAAACGCGAGTCACTCTAGCTCAACTTCGATCTGGATACTGTAACAGGTTAAACTCTTACCTATCCAGAATCAATCCCGACATTCAAAATGTATGCCCCGCTTGCAATGTGTCCCCACATGATACCAACCATCTCTTTAATTGTAATGTGGAACCAACGCCTCTAACACCCCTCTCATAATGGTCCAGGTCCACCCCTGTTGAAACTTCAAGTTTCCTTGGACTCCCGTTAGAGGACATTGACGAAAATTTGTGTTTGGTCGCACCTATTGGATGGGGCGAAGCACTGCTACAACAATAACAACAACAACAACAACAACTGGAGTTGAATGGTGACATAATTTACTTATATACTGTAAAGATATTAAATTTTTTGTTAAAATTTGACTATTAAATTTTTTTTTAAGTGGGCGTGTTCGTCATCCGATTTTACTAATTTTAAGTTAGCACACACATAGTAATAGGAGTAACGTTTCTGCCAAATTTCATCATGATATCTTCAACGACTGCCAAATTACAGCTTGCAAACCTTTTAAATTACCTTCTTTTAAAAGTGGGCGGTGCCATTGTCCAAAATTTTACTAATTTTCTATTCTGCGTCATAAGGTCAACCCACCTACCAAGTTTCATCGCTTTATCCGTCTTTGGTAATGAATTATTCCACTTTTTCGGTTTTTCGAAATTTTCGATATCGAAAAAGTGGGCGTGGTTATAGTCCGATTTCGTTCATTTTAAATAGCAATCTCAGATGAGTGCCCAGGAACTTAGATACCAAATTTCATTAAGATACCTCAAAATTTACTCAAGTTATCGTGTTTACGGACAGAGGGACGGACGGACATGGCTAAATGAATTTCTTTTTTCGCCCAGATCATTTTGATATATAGAAGTCTATATCTATCTCTATTAGTTTATGCCGTTACGGATTACCGTTATGCGAACAAAATTAATATACTCTGTGGGCTCTGCTCAGCTGAGTATAAAAATGTGGCTAGCACCAAAAACAATTTTAATTTGCAACTCAAGCAAAGCACAGCCACATTCAAGGAATTATGTGGAATATATTCATACTCCTCTTTTTAGCCAACTAAAAATATGTAATGCCCAAATCCTTTTGCAAATGGACTGTGTGTGTGTAGGTGAAGTTTTGAAAAGGATACGGAAGAAGTGCAATAACTGTAATAATGCACAGGCGAACGTAAACAATAAGACGCGCAACGCATCTGCTGGCATTGTGTGAAAATTCCCGGATCAGCGGTGGCAACAAAACGTGAACAAGCAGTCACAAAAACTGGCTGAAGGGAAATATCTACATATTAACATTGGACTGGGTCGAAAAAGAAAATGTTAAATACCTTCGTTAAATTTGAAGAATACGTTAAAAGGTTCTCAAAATACAAGAATTTTGAAAATTTTTTTGTTATTATGTTGTGCTGTGATAGTTGAATGGTTATAGCAGCGGCGCCTAAACGTTGCCGATGAAGGAATTTAGCAGTTCCCGAAATGGATCTATACAACGAGCTTTGGCAGTTGTCTAAAATTTTTTCTTTCTTCTATTCTAATAATAATGATAAAATAATTATTGTTAGGCCTTGAGCTCGATTCAAACCAGCGATCTCACTAGAATTTTGTTTAATCATTTTAAATACAGCCGAATGCATTTTTTTTTCAAATCAAATATATTATTTCTAATTGCTGTTTTTATGTACGGGTTCCTCAAGAATTTTGTCAAGAGCTAAATAAGTTGGCTGATCACTGCAGTGTATTCCAAGCGGAAGTTGCTGCGATTAAGGATGCGGTGGATGGAATGCTATCCAGTGCTACTACGGTTAGGGAATTTAACATCTACTCTGATAGCCAAGCGGCTATCAAGGCCTTGAGCTCAACTACAGTGCGATCGAGGGTGGTCCGGATCACCAAATCACTTTATGCTTGATTGCCCAGCTTTTGCCGGAACTAGGCGAAAGTAATTCAGTCGCGACTCACTTGGATCTCCCGAGGATTTATCCAAAGTTGGGATCGGTATCATTCGGAGCTTTATCGTTGCTACCCAACGATTCTCTAAGTAGCTAGATCTAAGTCACCGTTATTTTCGGTGTATGTGGTATCACAACGGACCTTCGTGTTGTCCTAGTGAGCTATGCCTATCAGGGCAGCTACCACCTAACCTAACCTAGTACGGATCAGAAACAATTTTTCAAACTCGGACCTTACCACCATACCTACATACATATATAAAACCTAACAAACCCAGCGAGGTTTAAAATTTAGTCGAATATAAAATTAATTCTAAGGAAAGTTAAGCTATAGTACATATTATTCATTCCCCTTACTTCTTAGTTTTTTTCCTCCTCTCTTCCATTATCTTCATTTCTTCCTTCCCCATTCTCTCATTCACTTTTCCATTTTTCTGGTCCTCTTTCTCTTCGTCTTACTTCGGCGTTTCAACTTCCCTTCTTCTTCTGGCTAAAAGGACACTCCCGGAAGCTTTACGATATTTATGGTCCTTTGCCAGAGATTGATGCGGTACGTTCCGGAAATTAGCACACTCAATAAGATACCAGACCGACCCCCTCGGGAACAATTTAACATGATCACAGCGAATCACAGCTTCCGGATTGTGGTGCAAAGCCACGCACATTTTGAAAAATGTCTAATGGCTGCTGCTGGCCCCTCCAATGTTTGTCCAATACAAAATTTGAACGAATTCGCTGCTTTAATCTCGAATCTGGTTCTATGTAAAGTTTCAGCGACTGTTCGCGCTTTCCGCGCTGCAACTCAAAAATGGTTGAGGCCACAAAAAAAGTACATCAGGCTGGTCTTTTAGAGACCTTTACGGTGTTCAACTTCGTACTGAGCGCAAATCGGGAGTAAGTTATAGGAAGCCAGATATTTGCAAAGAACTAAATTAAGCAACTTTTGACCTCGAATATCTCAACATTATTTGTAACTTTCCTCGTCATAATGTCGAAATAAAGGCGCATGCAAGTTTCCAGCTTCTTATCTCAAATTCCGAGATTTCTCCTTTTTTACCTAAAATGACTGGACTATTTTTAAATATGGCATAAGTCCGTTATTGGTTCTTACACTTTCAAAATACTAAGAGTGTACTTATACATTGTATTCGATCCATTATACAAACTGCTCGACACCGATAAAAAATTTACATTGAAAATTAATGAGCAGCCTAATGTGCACACTGCGCTGTGATGGCTCCAGTTAAGTTCATGTGCTGCAACTCGAGTGGGTGGAAGGTATAAGCAGTGACGCTTGGTTGGTTGAGGACTTAATAAGGTAGTTGTTTATAATTTTCATTGGCTATCAAGCACACATTCATAGAAACATACATAGCAACTATGCAGAATTGTTCGTTATGCCGGAATACATTAAATCATTATTTTAAATATGTTTTGATTACGCAAACGAGAGATTAATTTCCACTTAATATCTTCATTGTGGTCATCCATCCTGCAGTCGGTGCGTGTACAACAAAAAACAACAAATTAATGTAGCTTTCAGAGAATTTAGAAGCATATAGATTTACGTCCCTGGTCATTATCTACATCATAAAAAATTAGGGTGGTTTACGAAATGTACGTACATTAGACTGGGTCGGTTACCAAAAAAAAATGCAAAAAATTTCACCTTGAAGCAAATTGTAACGAATTTCAGGAACTCGGCTTATTTGCAAACTTCTGCTTACGTTCGTATCGCTAAACTGTTGAATAAAACACTCCAATATTCTGTATTACAAAATGGTCTTTATTAAACTGCTTTGAACGTACTTCACTTCGCAACTGATAGCGTGTTCAAAATAAACTGAATTCCTCATGCATAAGCTTGTGCTGCTTTTATACTCTTCCGTTTCTTCGCTCGCATACTTTTAGGCGTTTCTTTTTCTAGAATTTACTACTTAGTTACCAGCTATAAACTATAGATGCACGTTTATAGCTTCTCGCATAGCAATATGCGCGTGTTTATGTCCAATGATTGCATACTTTTATGAGTATCTCAGATATATGCATGTGTTTGTGCGTATCTCTCCGCTGCTTGTATGTGCATATGTGTAGACATAATGATTGATTTGTTTATGTACATACCCGTGACTGCTTAGTATCGCCTTAGAGATGATATTATGCCTTAGTGTTGCTAATATTCGTCACAATATGTTGATGATGTCGGAATTTGTTCGTATTCCCACAAATCGAAAAGGGTTTGTGTTTTTGTTATTTTGGTCTTGAGAAGCTCTATGATTTTCTGCCTTAAAGCATTATAAATTTTCAAATTCCTGTGGAAAATCCCAACATCTTTCTGTGCGGTCCTAATGCTATCAAATAGTTTACATACATACAGACAACATCATTTTTTTATTACTCATTTATTATCATTTCATTGTTACGTAATATCATTTATACATGTAATGGGAAAATTTGTGTACACAAGCAAGTGTCATAAGCAGGGCTTAACTTTTTTTTTCAGTTTCAATTTGTACGCATTGAATTATTAGGGTACCCGCCAAAAAAACGTTTACCTTATATAAGGCTTATTTCATATACCCGCCGTGGTGTATTGATATCGTGTTCCGCCTACCACACCCAAGACCTGGGTTCAAGTCTCGGGCAAAAAAAACATCAAAAACTTAGAAAACAAGTTTATCCAAATAAAAAAATAGTTTTTCCAAGCGGGGTTTGCCAAATAAACCGACTGTATTTCTGTCAGGAAAAGCTTCTTAGTGAAAATTCATTGTCTTGCAGCATCTGTTCAGGTTAGTTTAGGTTGAACTTGTCGGTCCGTGAAGACCTCACATTGACTAAATGAGTCCATAGTTTTGTCAGAAATTTTGCTACCGTTCAGAGTCGGCGTAAAAAACCTATTTGCTGGAAACATTAAAATAGAGCATGACGCCCTGCCGCAATCTCCTCGGAGAAAGGTTGCTCCAACTATTTATTTATTTAATTTTGTTTTTATTATTATGAAGTTTTTCTATCAGGATTGAAAGCAGCGCCACCGCCGCATGCCAGTTTTTGCTAGGTAGTTTTGTAATATTGAATCCATATAAAAACATGTGAAAATTTATTTTGCATTACTCTTCCAATTCTAGTGGCACGCCGTAGACGGAAGGAGGTCGTCAGCGTCGGCAACGCACTACTTTTAGCACTGAGCAGACACTACGTCTCGAAGTAGAGTTTCATCGTAACGAATATATTTCGAGAAATCGCCGTTATGAATTGGCTGAAACATTACGGCTCACGGAGACGCAAATAAAAATTTGGTTCCAAAATCGACGGGCGAAGGATAAGCGCATTGAGAAAGCGCAAATTGATCAGCAATATCGGTATGTGACAGATCCTTTTGTTCATATTCATATTATTCGCACAGCCTCTATCCTATTCTCAAACTCCGTTTACATCTCTGCGGCTTGGTCAATCCTTTTATTACTCTTCTTATTCCATCAAGTATGGCGTTGGTCACCCGATTTCACATTTTGGTAAGGCTTTTAATCCAGGACAAATTTTTGCAGTCCCAGCTTTTTTGGGTATGAAAGTATCAACTATTTTCTAACTTTTGAATTTTTCCGAAAGCTCACTTATAAGATTAAGCCAGTACTTACACTCCGATTTCGAGTAGTGCTTGGGTTGGGAATGATACCAAACTCGAGTAATAAATTAAATTATGGAGGAGCAGATATATTACAAATACATAATAAAAATATACATGTGTACGCACGCTACCCGTCTCATGGCGTTTTCTTCTCTGAGAAAAATGTTACCCTCATGTTGCACTTTTAGATTCAACTTTGGAATTAGTTCACATAGCGCTATGAAAAATAGCTCTTTTTTGTACTTTTTTTTTACTTTTCTTATTCAGTGAAAATATCGTGTGAAAGGAACACACAAACTCGCCAGAGAGAGAGAAGAAGAAACAAAAGGCGGCTTTATTTTTGAAAAAAATAAAAGTCGCCATTAGACCAGCCCCTTGACTTACTTTTGGTAGGGCCACCCACATTATGACCCATATGGCAGGATACCCGAAGAAGAGGCTTATTTTTTTTGTTCGATGTTTACAGCGGTTTGGGTCTCAGTGCAGTAGCTACACAACACCAATGGTCGCCTTCAACAAACACTGTTGATCAGTCGCTCACTGATAACTTTCTGAGCGCACCGCTGAAAGAATTTTACGCCAAATTACTGAGCAAAATTTTTTCGCTACATCCACTCAACGTGTTTATTCGGCTGTGTGGCACTTCTTTGTCCTTTCGACATGATGGTTATGAATACATTTTCTGCTCTGAATATTATAGTGAAGCTTTAAAACTAACCTAGGAAAGTCCTTTACCCTAAACTTTAGGGACAATTATTTCATTTGGCAGTTGGCTCAACTCGCCATTCATAAGACACATTTTCTATCACTCAACCGACGAAAACACTTTTGTGACGTATCAACAAAAATTGTGTTCGCTGAAAGCGCCCAATGTGTGCACTTGAGGGAGCGTGTGTGTGAATTTCCGACACTTCTACTCCGAGATATTTTTGTCTATTGTAAGTGCCCTCAGTGAGTGCCGTGTAGCAGTGAAAGATCCACCTTCTTACTCTCTGCCAGATTTTCGAAAATCCTAACGGTCACAAATCTGAGTCGTCTTGTTTTGCAGTCCTAGACATCAGCAGAGAAAGTGTTGAATCGAATCTTCTTCTTCCTCATCGTGACAGCTTCTGAGACTTGCACCTTGAGACCATGCAGTCATCCTAGTTGGTCCACAGTAAGTCAGTTGCCCTACTCACATGTTCCTCGACTTGCCTTAGAAAAATAAAAATCCGCCGTGATATGGGCGGTGTAGGACGCTGGACCAGTTGTGATTCCGTTTACTCGCTCCCTTGTCATGTCAGAGAAGTTCCGTTTTCTTGGATTCACACCGCAGCCCGATTTGACCCAACAAAATTGTGGTTCGATTAAGTGTCTGTGTGAAATAGGCATAAGAGTGCAACATAAAAATAAAATGTTTTCCAGAAAAAAAAACTTTCATTATGAATCAAAATAGCCTACCTTAGCCTTAAATCAACGGAAAGTAAAAAACTGTCATCTTAAATTATTAGTTACAATAAAATGAACACGAAATTAATTTAAGGACATTTATGTGTATATTTTAACCAATTAGCCCCTAACGGGCTAGCCCCGTGCATACAGACATCCATACATAGGCTCGTGCTCTAACCTTTCTATTTTTTATTCCCCTTTGTTTTTTTACTTGCCTCATTTCAGAAACTTTGTTGTGGCCAATGGTTTTATGACTACAATAATGGGACACAACACAAACTATCCACCACCCATGCCAATTATAACGAATCTTCATCAGAATTTCTATCCACCACAAAGCCACAACAATAATAGCGTTATACCAGCAACACCAACAATGATACCTGGACAGCCACCACCACTGATACCACCATCATCGGTGCCACCAAACGCGCAACAGCAAGCACATACTCCAATTTCATCACATACACCACTAAAAACTCTCCATGACGGCGAAACTTCAACTCCATCGTTTAGCGCCAACTTCTATACGCAAACTACTACACCTTCGACAGAGATGCAGCGACAATCCCGTACCCCACTGATGCCTACTAATCATCTTCAGCATAATGGTGTTCCTTATGCCAATATAAATGACCGAAGTTTTTACAAACAAAATAACGTTGGTACCGGCGATACAGGCCTAAGTTCGCTCATCGATTCGTGTTAATCATGCGTGGGCGCTTTGGTCTATACAATATAATATATATATTTATATATGCGTTTATATACAGCTGCGAACATACAAATAGCAGTACTTGCAGTTTTTGTTAAAAAATCAAATATTTTCTTATTTATGCACGAGACAAAATCTTTGTTTTTTTATTTCCGTGCATTTCTTCATAAAACAAAGTGTTAATTGCGAGAAAGAGAAAAAGTGGATTAAAAAGACAGCGTTTTAAATGTCGTTTAGGAACATGAAAGCTAATATTTCGTTGCAAAGCCATTAGTCCGCCACATGCTGGCATCCAAACGTTCTGACCAATTGCCCCAAAGCTGATCGTTATTGGTAGGTTTCGCATCATGGACAGCTTTTGTTATGTCTTCCCAAAGATGTTCTATAGGGTTAAAGTGAGGAGACCGTGCTGGCCAGTCCTAACTTCAACCATATTAACACAAAGCCATTACATAGGTTTTTTTTTGTTGTCTTTCAGGAAAACCAATTTGAGTGGCATTTTATCGCTGCTATGGCATCATATTTGCCAAAATTTCTACATATGCATGTTGGTCCATAACTCCATTCATTTTCGCATCATATTTATACCTTTCATGAAAATGAAATGGTATATTAATTTCGTCACGAAACCGAAAATTGTAAGTCCTTAAAGGAAAATAGATAGACCCACCATTAAGTATACCGAAATAATCAGGTTGAAGAGCTGAGTTGATTTAGCCATGTCCGTCTGTCCGTCTGTCCGTCTGTCTGTTTGTATGCAAACTAGTCCCTCAATTTTTGAGATATCTTGATAAAATTTGGTGAGCGGGTGTATTTGGGTGTCCGATTAGACATTTGTCGGAACCGACCGGATCGGACCACTATAGCATATATCCTCCATACAACCGATTTTTCAGAAAAAGAGGATTTTTGTAATATCTTACCCAATTTAACAGACTGAAGCTTCAAACTTCACCATATACTTTCGTATATTGCACATATTGTTGCCTGAAAAAATTGATGAGATCGGTCGTATATATAGTATATATCACCCACAACCGATTGTTCAGATAAGGAACTTTTCGTAATTACTGCCCCATTTTAAGAGCTAGAGGCTTCAAATTTCAACGAATGCTTAGGTATATAGCATATATTGTTGTCTGAAAAAATCATAAAGATCGGTGGTATATATAGTATATATATGGTGGTATATATAGTATATATATATAGTATATATATATATATATATATTTTCGCAAATTTTGGCCCCATTTTAACAGCTAGAAGCTTCAAATTTCACCGAATACTTACGCATATAGCATATATTGTTGTCTGAAAAAATCATAGAGATCGGTTGTATATATAGTATATATCTCATACAACCGATTGTTCAGATAAGAAACTTTTCGCAATTTCTACCCCATTTTAACAGCTATAAGCTTCAAATTTCACCGATTGCTTACGTATATAGCATATATTGTTGTCTGAAAAAATCATAGAGATCGGTTGTATATATAGTATATATATCATACAACCGATTGTTCAGATAAGAAACTTTTCGCAATTTCTACCCCATTTTAACAGCTATAAGCTTCAAATTTCACCGATTGCTTACGTATATAGCATATATTGTTGTCTGAAAAAATCATAGAGATCGGTTGTATATATAGTATATATCTCATACAACCGATTGTTCAGATAAGAAACTTTTCGCAATTTCTACCCCATTTTAACAGCTAGAAGCTTCAACTTTCACCAAATGCTTAAGTATATAGCATATATTGTTGTCTGAAAAAATCATAGAGATCGGTTGTATATATAGTATATATCTCATACAACCGATTGTTCAGATAAGAAACTTTGCGCAATTTCTGCCCCGTTTTAACAGCTAGAATCTTCAAATTTCACAAAATGCTTACGTATATAGCATATATTGTTGTCTGAAAAAATCATAGAGATCGGTGGTATATATATTATATACTTCATATAAACTCTCATTTTTGCCCCTTTTTTACGGCTAGAAGCTTCAAAATTCATCAAATTTCATCAAATAGTTACGTTTACGTCATATATTTTTGAAATACGTGATTCGTAGTCATAGTTTTTACATGCAGACCACAAAAAACGTGAAGCTTTGCATCCTCACACAGATTACCTACCTATTTTTTATTTTATATTTATCTTAAAAATCGTTTAGATATGTTCAAATTTCACTAAATGCTTACGTGTATAGCATATATTGTTGTCTGAGAAAATCATAGATACCGGTGGTATATATAGTATATATCCCATACAACCGATTGTTCAGATAAGAAACTTTGCGCAATTTCTTCCCCATTTTAACAGCTAGAAGCTTCAACTTTCACCAAATGCTTACGTGTATAGCATATATTGTTGTCTGAAAAAATCATAGAGATCGGTTGTATATATAGTATATATCTCATACAACCGATTGTTCAGATAAGAAACTTTGCGCAATTTCTGCCCCTTTTTAACAGCTAGATGCTTCAAATTTCACCATATGCTTACGTATATAGCATATATTGTTGTCTGAAAAAATCATAGAGATCGGTGGTATATATATTATATACTTCATATAAACTGTCATTTTTGCCCCTTTTTTACGGCTAGAAGCTTCAAAATTCATCAAATTTCATCAAATAGTTACGTTTACGTCATATATTTTTGAAATACGTGATTCGTAGTCATAGTTTTTACATGCAGACCACAAAAAACGTGAAGCTTTGCATCCTCACACAGATTACCTACCTATTTTTTATTTTATATTTATCTTAAAAATCGTTTAGATATGTTCAAATTTCACTAAATGCTTACGTGTATAGCATATATTGTTGTCTGAGAAAATCATAGAGATCGGTGGTATATATAGTATATATCCCATACAACCGATTGTTCAGATAAGAAACTTTGCGCAATTTCTTCCCCATTTTAACAGCTAGAAGCTTCAAATTTCACCAAATGCTTACGTGTATAGCATATATTGTTGTCTGAAAAAATCATAGAGATCGGTGGTATATATATTATATACCCCATATAAACTCAATTTTTGCCCCCCTTTTTACGGCTAGAAGCTTCAAAATTCATCAAATTTCATCAAATAGTTACGTTTACGTCATATATTGTTGAAATACGTGATTCGCAGTCATAGTTTTTACACCCAGACCACAAAAAACCAGAAACTTTGCATCCTCACACAAAGTACCTACCTGTTTTTATTTTATATTTATCTTAAAAATCGTTAAGGTATGCAGATCTGTTCACTATATATTTCTTATCTTATACATCCAATTATTCGGAGATTACGAACGGGATAAGATTATTGTTCAGCCCCATTCATGAAAGGTATGAAGTCTTCGGCACAGCCGAAGACAGTCCCCGTTCTTCCTTGTTTTGTCTGCCATGCTTCACTGTTTAAGAGTGTACTTCAGTTGATATGCCGTTGCAGGCGAACGTCGACAACATTGTTTACTATATAGTTTGGCAGCTTAAATAGAGGTTATGTTGCGAAAAGAGTGGAAGGCAGTGGACTAGGCAGTCGAATGTTATATAATGAAGGATGGTATTCGGAGTGTTTCAAAGTTAAAAAAAAATGATAAAAGCTTTAATATAAATAAAACTATTGTTTTAATAACAACAAAACGCCTTATATATTCTATATTCATAAATTCGTAAGGATTATCTCACTTTAAAATTGAGTTAAATAATCTAAATTTTTTTTTGAAACTGAGTCGAGAACTGTGCGTGTGAATGTGCGAATTTTCACCGATCAGCTGTTAGTTGCGCTACTGGTAAAAATTTACAATGGTCGACAATATTGCCTAGAACTCGTACCATCATGTAAAAAAATGTAAACTCGTCGGTTCAAAAAAATTTTACGCCATTTGCTTGCAGGTCATTCCATATGGTTTTGCATATTCCAAACGTTTTTCTCCACGATTTTTTGCTAGTAGCGGTTTCTTGAACTTTGTGCATAAAAGCTTGTCTCTCTACGCGTTCACCATAGTATGTCTCTTCCCTAGGCACTAGATTATCAGCTATCAAATTATCACCCTTCTATTTATTTCGTCCTTTCCCATTAAGATGACACCCTCAAGTGATTTCTACTATTTCTAGGGGAAAAAATAGGCATCCTGAAATTCTTTCACTATAACGATTATCGAAATGAATTTATATGGAAAATATAGTTATTTAAGTACGATTAGGTTACAAGTACGAAAAATGAACATAATATCATTATATGTAAGCCTAAACCTGGAGATTCCATAAATAGATAGGTGCAATAGTCATAGTGAAAATAAAATAGGTTTTATATTTAGTTGCAGCTTTTTGGCAGATAGCTTATAGAAATATGTCAAATAACAGCAACTAAATTTAAAGTCAATGGAGTTTACGCGGTAATAACCACGCCACTTTTTATATATATACCATTGTGGAAAACACAAAAAACCTGATTATTAGTAAATAATATTTATTTAATTTATTTATATTACGGCTGTTTAGGCCTAAAACTTAAACTACTAAGTACAATTCATTATTATATCACTTATTTCTATTGAATATGCTGTTAGAATGCCATGTGATCCGATCAGCATATTTATGTGTGACAAACGGACGAGTCGGGAGCAAGTCATTTAAGAAAAAGGTGCTCCCAGCTTAAGGCAACAAATTTGGAACTTATATTTTTCAATAGTATTTGTATTTAAGCTGTCGGAATGTATTGGTCTCCGATCAACACAGCTAAACATGTCTTGGATGTTGGAAATGAAAATAACGTGTACCCAATCACCCAAAACTTTGTTTAGTAAGAGACGCTGTCGGAATGCATGAAGATTCCGATCAGCACAGCTCAAATATATGGGGAGGTTGAAAAGGACGTGTTTTCCAATCCCCCTGCTCCAACTTTTGTTTGACCTTATTTTGGTTACACATCATATATTTTATTGTTATATTAATGCTGACGGAATGCGAGTGATTGCGATCAGCAACAGTAAATATAAGCTGAAATAACCGAATTCCAGCGAAATTAGTTGTTGGAACTGTCTGGAGTTACAGGTGGCGACTGATTTTCTTTTCCTTAGGCCGGGTGCATTGTATTTTGCTGCTACCAATATTACCATTCCCTTATTCGCGCTCACAGTATCGGTATAGTTCATGTAAAAAGAAAAATAAAAAAAAACTGTATCTTATTGGAAGGGTTTCCAATGCTCCAATGAACTTTTTTAAAAGTATTGAAGTTATTACTACTTTTTATGTGATTAGGATAGTTCATTGAAATATTTCAGGCCCTTATAATAATACACCTAGAATGTTGAAATTTGACACGTAGACTGATATTGAGACTCTTGATAAAAATTTTCAAAACATTTTTAAAATGGGCGTGGCACCGCCCACTTGTGATAAAATCAATTTTACAAATATTATTAATCATAATCAAAAATAGTTAAACCTATCGTAAACAAATTCGCCAGAGAGGATGCCGAATATAATGCTTTGAAGGAAAATTAACGAAATCGGTTAAAGCCCACGCCCACTTTTATATTAAAAATTTTTAAAAGGGTGTGGACGAATAAAAAAGAGCTTTATATCAATGGTATTTCATTTCCCAAGTGGATTTATAACAATAAATAGCAAAAAATTCAAATTTAAAAAAATGGGCGTGGCACAGCTCCTTTTATGACTAAGCAATTTTCTATGTTTCGGGAGCCCTAACTCGAAGAAAAATTACATATCGGGGGAGATATTTTTGTTTAACGGGCGGTGCAACTTGTTATGTAGAAAAGTAATTTATCTGAAATGAATGTACAACTGAAGCTCACGATGAGTATATAATGTCGCTTACACCCGAACTTAGACACCTTTACTTATTTTATTTTGATAATGACAATACGCCATAATATTTATTTCTTTCTTAATAATTTTCAAGCAATTTTTTTATATTTTCCCCGTAAAAGAAAAGTGACATACCGCTTTTATTTGTAATGTTGAAAAACCCAAAAGCACAAATTTCGTTATCCGTTAATTTACAACTACTACATTTTTCGAAGATTTCTTCTTTAAGTTTTATTCACTTACCAAATCATTTAGTCTAAAAGTTTAAATTTGTATTTTGCTTATTACAGTTTATACTGCTACATTCAAGTTGAGCACGGCTACTGCTATTTTTATGTTCACAGTTGTAGATGCATTTTCAAGTATGTATATTGAGCTTTTTTTTTGCATAACTCGTAAAATTTTTCTACTCTTTGAAAAAATTCAGTAAGTAGCACCTTTTTACTGGCAAGCATGTTTTCTATAAGTAGTAAAACGTTACTAGTAATACGAGTATGAGTACATTTTTAGTATCAATTAAATTTTACTGGTAACTGCAATACGCAATGCACTAACAATTTTCCTGCAGTATGCCCATAGCCGCTGTTAGCAAATTATGAGAATTATTTGTGACTGCATTTAATTTTGTCTAAAAAATATTATATTTTGGACAACTATATTTTTAATTAAAGCTATATGAGAATTAGTTTTTTTTTGTTAAATAAGACATTTTGCAATTCACTAAACAAAAAAATAAATAAATTGAAAGTACATTGTACTGTACATATGTATGTTTTTCCGAAGAAAGGTAGCTTTTAAAATGGGGAGGGGGTAAGTATGTGTTCATATTCTTATAATTTGTAGGTATTGAAGATCATTCAAGGAGAATGCAAGGAAAATACCTTTTGCATTCAGCCATTCATCCATTGTTTATTTCTGGGTGCTTTTTGTGAAAAAAAGAAATGAATAAAGCAATAAGACAGTAATAAGTAAGAGGTCAGTGCATAAGATGAAGTCAAAACACTCATAGAAATGTTGATTAGAGGAGGGTATACACTAGGCCGGGTCGATTTGTGGGGAGGCAAAAAAATCGCCCATTGCTCTGTGAAAATCATATTCTAGGGATCACAATAAGAAACTTTGCCGAAGGAACCATACCTCTAAAACGAATTCTGATGTCCCCCCTTTGGGTCGTAGGGGCAAATTTTGAAAAATCCCACTTTGAAATGCCTATGTTTGGAGTTTATTTTTCTCTTTAGAAATTTATTTAGTCAAAACATATGTAAATGAAAAATGAATTTAACTTAGTAATAGAAAAGAATTTAAAAAAAATTATTAGAAATTAGCGTTTTTACAACCCCCTTTTAAAACCAAGGCATCACTGTGATGCATTTGCATGTCGTAAACATAGTTGTGTGGGTTTTTTATTCAACCGTTTTAAAAAATGAAGGTATCACTGTGACACAATTGCAGATCGTAAAATTGCCTGTGTTGTTTTTTTTAAGCCACCACAAGACACATCAGGTAGAATTGAAATTGCCCCTACCCAAAGCATCGACCCAAAGCGCAAATCAGAATTCGTTTTAGAGGTACGGTTCCTTCGGCAAAGTTTCTTATTTTGATGATTGATGAGCGATTTTTAAATCGACCCGCCCTAGTATACACCAAACAAAATTACTAGTAAGCCTTTTACCGTTAGTAGTATTCAAAAATGAGAAACATTTGCATATCTCTTGAACTGGCAAGAGACACAGGGTAGGAAAGAAAAGACAAGGAAAGAAACTAAAGGAAAATCTTCCGCAACCAATTGAGGGAGAAGCCCGTTTTTAGGAGCGGAAGAAGAAGAGTTAACGTCCCACTCCCAGGACCGTAATTGAAGCTATGATATATTGAAGGCAAGCTGACTAGTGTCATAATGGTGCTTGACGAGTCTAATAAACCGTTAAAAATAAAAACGAGATAAGTAATAACTCAAACTTAAGGTGGCTAAAGCTAGTTGTTCCAGATCTTTAAAATCATGGTACAAGCGAGGAAAAAACGAGGAACTTGCTGTTTCAACAGGGTGGACCATAATGAAAGGGGTGTTAGAGGCGTTGGTTCCACATTAAAATTGAAGAGATGGTTGGTGTCATGTGGGGACACATTGCAAGCGGGGCATACATTTTGTATGTCGGGGTTGATTCTGGATAGGTAAGAGTTTAACCTGTTACAGTATCCAGAACGAAGTTCAGCTAGAGTGACTCGCGTTTCCCTGGGGAGTATGCGTTCCTCTTCCGCAAGTTTTGGGACAGTACTTTGATTACTGGATTCACCGGGCAATTCCTGGCATAAAGGTCCGACGCCTGTTTGTGGAGTTCACCAAGGACCTGCTTGTGTTTTTTTGCTTCATACGGCTGAGCTCTAAGGTGCCGTATTTCCTCAAAATCCTTACGGAGATGACTCCTTAAGCCCCTAGGCGGTGTTGCCTCATCAATCAGATGTCTGTTTGGGATGCCCAGGTTTCTGGGTATTCAACAGAACCTGTTTGGTTCGCATCTCATTTCTCTCCCTGATGGGGAGTATCTCGCCTCATTATGTAGGTGGTGTTATGGGGACATAAGAAGACAGCCCGTGGCGATTCTGAGAGCAGTATTTTGGCAGGCCTGTAGCTTCTTCCAGTGGGTAGTTTTTAGGCTTGGCGACCATATAAGGGACGCGTATACTGCAATCGGCTGGCCAATTGCTTTGTATGTGGAATGAGCGTTTCTTTGTCTTTTCCCCAGGTACTGCCAGCAA
The DNA here is from genome assembly GCA_029619165.1 of Eurosta solidaginis. Lineage (NCBI taxonomy): Eukaryota > Metazoa > Arthropoda > Insecta > Diptera > Tephritidae > Eurosta > Eurosta solidaginis. The sequence goes on from JARSSU010007601.1 coordinate 33,253, forward strand.
GGGATTTGAGGATTTTATTATGGCTCTGGATTTTCGGAACAATTGCGGCTGCATGCTCACCAAAATGTAGATCCTGATCAAACGTCACACACAAGATTTTGGGGTGTAGGACAGTCGGTAGCGTAATGCCATCGACGTGGATGTTCAAAATGGTCGACATTTGGGACGTCCATGTTGTAAATAAGGTCGCGGAGTATTTAGTCGTGTGATAATGCCAGGTTTCGCGAGGCGAAAAAAACTAGATAGATCAGGGAGGTAGCCGTTTATTCTGTTGCAAAGCTCATCGATCTGTGGGCCTGGTCCTGTGGCCATTATTGTGCAGTCATCGGCGTAGGAAACGATAGTAACTCCTTCTGGTGGTGAAGGTAGCTTAGATATGTAGAAATTAAACAAAAGTGGGGATAGGACCCCACCCTGTGGCACCCCTTGTTTAATTCTTCTGGTTTTGATGTTTCGTTTCTAAATTGCACCGATGCCTGCCGACCACCCAGATAATTTGCGGTCCACCTTTTAAGACATGTGGGAAGTGTAGACCCTTCCAGGTCTTGCAGTAACGTGCCATGGTTGACCGTATCAAAAGCTTTTGATAGGTCTAGCGCAAACGAGTACTGTTCTATGGTGGGGGTTTTGATTTAAACCGCAATTTATCTGGGTGCTGATGGCATTTAGCGCGGTGGTGGTGCTATGGAGTTTTCTGATGCCATGCTGATGACAGGCAGCTGCAAATTAGCTTTGCAGTAGGGAAGCAAAATGGCTTCAAGCATCTTTGCTACTGGCGATAGGAGAGCTATCGGGCGATACGACTCTCCTATGTTAGCTGGTTTCCCAGGCTTTAGTAGCGGGACCACCTTGGCCATTTTCCATTTTGCGGTTCTGGTTCCACCAAAACAAAGGTGGAAAGGGACAGGTTGAAGACATATGCTAAATATTTGAAAACCCTCTTTCCCTAGGCTTTTAAGCATCGGAATGGCTATGCCGTCTGGGCCCACTGCTTTGGATGGTTTAGCATGACCGATGGCATCCTCAACCCCCTGGCGGTGATGGTAATTGGTGACGCGCTGAATTTATGTTTATGTGCGTGTCTGTTGGCCCTCTGTCTATCTTCGTCGACCGTAGAATGCATTATATATTGTCGGCAGAAAGCGCTCGCGCATTTTTCGCATCCGACAGCACTTTATCGCCAAAGGCGATGGAAACTTTGTCATTGTGCTAGACGGATTCGATAGGAACTTTACGGTGGACCAGAGTTTACCTACACTGGCAGAGAGGTTACAACCGCTTAGGTGCTCCTCCCATTTCGCCCGGTTGTGTTCATCCACAAGCAATCTGATGCGTTGGTTTATATCCCTTATTTGGGGGTCGCCGGGATCGAGCTGCCTTATAAGGTTACGATCTCTCGCTAAATTTGCGGCCTCCGCCGGGAAGTGGGGCCGAATTTCGGGAATACTACCGGCGGGAATGAAACGAGCCAATGCGGATTCAATGACCTTGCGGAAAGCACGCTCCCCTTGGCGGACATCAGTCGGGATAGGGAGGGCAGCAGCGGTTGTCTGTAAAGGATTTGTATTCGTCCCACTTCCTTTTTTAAGTTTATGAGAGTGCGTTTTTCTGTGACGGTAAAGTCGGCGGTACGCTCGAGCGAAATAAGTATATAAGTTACCATCGACTGCCAGTTGACGCAGTTTACGAGTTCTGCGCTCACGATTGAAATATCCGGCGAGCTGTGACATCTTCCTACCATACGTGTGGGGGCTTCTCCGTTTATTGTGCAAAACGTCGTTCTTCTATTTGATCCGCCAACATCTCACCCCTACTGTCCGCCCGCAAGTTTGAATGCCATAGATCGTGATGGGCATTAAAATCGCCTATGATAATGTGATTGTTGCCAGTGAGTAAGGCGCTGATGTTAGGGCGGTATCCACTGGGGCAACAGGTGGCAGGAGGGATGCAGATGTTGATGATTTCTAGGTTCGCATCTCCTGACCGGACAGATAAGCCTTGACGTTCTAAGACCCTGTCCCTGCGGTCGATGCCGGGATCAAATATATGATATTGCACAGTGCGGTGTATGATAAACGCGAGGCGCCGCCCCCATTTCCGCTCTCGCGATCTTTTCTGTGGACATGCAGATCTTGCTGTGAGTTTAGTCTCTTGCATCGCAGCAATGCGGATGTTGTGCCGCTTCATGAAATCGACTATCTCCGTGATCTTCCCAGTTAATCCATTGCAGTTAACTGCAGAATTCTGAAGGGCATAGGGGGAGACGTCGTCACTCTGGGAGTAAGTGACGGGTGACTACGCCTGGGTTGGGGAATGCTAGGACTCAACTGCTGTTGTGGCCCTGGGACTGGACGTCCTTGGGTAAGCATAGGGGTACCCGGTGTATTGGGTATACGGCCTGGCAACATGGCGCAATGAAACCCGTCGAGGGGTTGCCGTCGCGGAGACCAGAACATCTAGGAAAGTGGCACCGTCCATGGCAAGAGCTGCATTGGGCGGATTGTCGCAAACATATGACGCAGAATGGCATTTAATTTATACGTTCACAGAGTATTTTACCGTCGCTCACTTACGTGAGGATGTCCAAGTAACGTTTAACTACACGGGATTTGTATATAGATTATTATAATTAGAAAAGTAATATTGAAAAGATTAAAGTTAGTACAGAGTATAATTGTAAAATTCAAGTAATGTTCTTTCTCCCGCCGCTCGTGTTCAACTATTGTCGTTGTTCGTATAACTTCGTTCAAATACCCACGCCAACAGGGTAGAGTGTTGTAGATATATGGAAAAACGCAGGGATGTAATTATGTGGCGTGACACATATATATTCTGTGCTGGCAAACGGTGCAAAGGGAGGTAGGGCTAAGAGTCTGTTTCCCTGACCTACACAATTGCTGCCGGAAAAAAGGGTGGAGAAGACGGGGGCAGAGGCTGATGCTCGGCATTGTTCCCGACTCTACTACGGCGATTGTAGGTATGAGTGGGAGCTGCCGTATGAGTTGGTGGCGCCGTGGGGCGCGAGCAGCAGCGGTTACTTGTTGTGGCTTGCCGAGCAGCGGGGCTGCTAGAAAGTAAGGGCTAAGGCGCAGACTACGGGACGTCCTAGGGCGTGAACAGCAAGGAGCCCAAAAGATTTATAGAAGTTACGTGGACGTCTGGTTTTGGGATATAGCCCAGAACGACCTGTCCGATGCAACCATCCCTTACACGAGACACACTGACAAGAGTATGACCGTCTTAAAAAGGATCTTTTCTGGCAGGTGCAGCAAAACCATTTCTCAGGACCGGGGTCAGGAGACGGACCCGGATTGGGTTCGATACCTTCCCGGAGCAAGAGAATATGGAGCAGTCCCGCTGCAAGGAGCTGCTGGGAGGATGACAATTTGTGGGAGGGACGCAACAAATTAAATGGGGTTACACTGAAATTACAGTCCTTGGTCGGGAAAAATTCCGAGTCGCTCCGGTACATAGAACCGACTGCCTTGGGAAGCGCCTTAGTACCCTATAATTATGAAGCGACTCTGTGTCACCACAAGCCATATCGATGTACTTCGAAAATCGACGCTGGACGAAAAAAGTTGTGTTTTTCGTCCTCTGTCATCACCATATCGAAAGAATCGAAAGAAAGCAAGGTACGACCTTGAGGTTCTCCAGTCAAATTAAATAGTTAGCACAGCAGTTGGGCTGGTATAGGAACGTGATACTACCGGAACAAGCTGGATTCTTCTCCCGCCAAGACTGTCATAACGGCACAATACCCTAAAAACAAGATGGCTGTCATCCTGTTGTGATGCTTTTCTCAATAGTTTGGATAAAGTGGTCGATCCGAATGTTCTGGTCCACGAACAAAGGTGCTAGTACCGCACCGTACCGAATTTAGATCCAAAAAAGGACTGCCTTTATGAGTATCCGCCCCTAAACCGTTGGTGTTTTGCCGTTAATAAAATAACAATAACGAATATTTTTTTGTTCTGCTTAACTTTATATATCTACTACAGGCCGCCATGTTGTTGTTGTAACGATAAGGACACTCCCCAAAGGCCTTGGGGAGTGTTATCGAGTTGATGGTCCTTTGCCGGATGCAGATCCGGTAAGTTCCGGTACCAAGCCCGACCATCTCGGGAACGATTTGTTTAGACCACATGCGACCTTCTAGGCCATCCCGCCCTCCCACCACCTAGATCCATGAGGAGGTCGGGGGTCGCCATAGCCTGGGCACTTAATGAAACAGGATTCGCCACGGATAGGTGAGGTTGACAATTGGGTTTGGAGAAGCTGTGTATTGCGCTGGCAACCTTAAAGGGCTGCGCTACACAAACCCCTTGAATCCAGTATTTTAGTCGCCTCTTACGACAGGTATACCTGCCGCGGGTATATTCTAACCCCTAACCCGCCATCTTTCGTAAATGTAACTATACTGCCTGCGGTTTTAGTGGGATCTCTCAATGATACCAAAGTTATATCGATTCGTTGACTGCCTTCTTCTTGTTCTGGGTTTCTTGTTTATTTAGAGGCACTTTCATTCTTTAAAGGTTTTGTGAAGTGTTGCCGACATGATGAAAAATTTAAAATTAATCCAGATTTAAAAATCAATTTAATCAATCTGCTACGCTGCGAGTCTAGTAAAGGATAATACTTCGTCGACTCTTGCCCTAACTTCTTGTTCCGTTTACACATATTGATCTTACCTTGCTTTCACAAAGCCTGCATCTCTTTCCTGACGTTCTACCCATTTTGTATTAACGTGGCTAACTACTTCTAATAATAAGCCTTAAATTGTACAATTGACAATCTGCTATTTTTATACTCAGCTGAGCAGAGCTCACAGAGTATATTTTGTTCGCATAACGGTAAACTAATCGAGATAGATATAGACTTCTATATATCAAAATGATCTGGGTGAAAAAAGAAATTCATTTAGTCATGTCCGTCCGTCTGTCCGTCCGTCTGTAAACACGATAGCTTGAGTAAATTTTGAGGTATCTTGATGAAATTTTGGTATGTAGGTTCCTGGGCGCTCATCTCAGATCTCTGTTTAAAATGAACGAAATCGGACTACAACCCCGCCCACTTTTTCGATATCGAAAATTTCGAAAAACCGAAAAAGTGCGATAATTTATTACCAAAGACGGATAAAGCGTGGCAATGGGCGTGGCACCGCCCACTTTTAAAAGAAGGTAATTTAAAAGTTTTGCAAGCTGTAATTTGGCAGTCGTTGAAGATATCATGATGAAATTTGGTAGGCACGTTACTCCTATTACTATATGTGTGCTAAATAAAAATTAGCGAAATCGGATGACGAACACGCCCACTTTTAAAAAAAAATTTTTTAAGTAAAATTTTAACAAAAAATTTAATATCTTTACAGTATAAAGTAAATTATGTCAACATTCGACTCCAGTAATGATATGGTGCAAACAATACTTTTAATGTCATATGTCGAACAAAAATTTACCAATCCTTGTGAAATTTGGTAGGGACATAGATTCTATGACGATAACTGTTTTCTGTGAAAATGGGCGAAATCGGTTGAAGCCACGCCCAGTTTTTTATACACAGTCGACCGTCTGTCCTTCCGCTCGGCCGTTAACACAATGACTTGCGCAAAAAACGATATGTCTTAACTAAACTTAGTTCACGTACTTATCTGAAGTCACTTTATCTTGGTATAAAATATGGCCGAAATCCGACTATGACCACGCCCACTTTTCCGATATCGAAAATTACGAAAATGAAAAAATGACAATTCTGTACCAAATATGAAAAAAGAGATGAAACATGGTAATTGGATTGGTTTTTTGACGCAAAATATAACTTTAGAAAAAACTTTGTAAAATAGGTGTGAAAATGGAAAAGTTCTGGGGGTCGATTCCGGTTGTGCGTTATGGTAAAGTGAAAAGTATTAACACCAATTCACCACGATTATTTATTCTCGTTTTGCGTTAAAACTTCAAATTGAAGCGAAGTGAAAACAAAGTTAACGCCGATACAAATTTTGTTTTAACGTTTGAATTTAAAAAATTGTCAAACAAACAACATCAAACAAAAAGAAAACAAAACAAAAGAAATCTGTCATAATTTATCATTCAGCAAAGAAAACTTCACACATCGTAAATTCAAATGTTATTGAGCTAACAGTTTCTCACAGCAGTTATAAGAATCGCATTTTCGAACTTAGTGAAGTGAACAAATTAAAACATTAAGTGATAACCAAAGTGATAAATTTTTTTTCACTTCACTATAACGCTCAACCGGAATCGACACCCTGCAACGCGAAACCAAAAGCCCTTGGAATCATGGCAGGAATACTGTTCGTGGTATTACATATATAAATAAATTAGCGGTACCCGACAGAAGATGTTCTGTGTCACCCTGGTCCACATTTTGGACGATATCTCGAAAACGCCTTCACATATACAACTAAGGGCTACTCCCTTTTAAAACCCTCATTAATTATTTTAATTTGATACCCATATCGTACAAACACATTCTAGAGTCACCCCTGGTCCACCCTTATTGCGATATCGTGAAAAGGCGTCGACCTATAGAACTAAGGCCCACTACGTTTTAATATCATTAACACCTTTCATTTGATACACATGTCATACAAACACATTCCAGGGTTACTCTAGTGTTCATTTTGCTTAATGGTGATTTTCCCTTATTTTGTCTCCAAATCTCTCAGCTGAGTATGTAATGTTCGGTTACAGCCGAACTTAGCTTTCCTTACTTGTTTTAAGGTAAC